>JAHWFP010020717.1:14086-27590 GCA_023313725.1 Lithobius niger | reverse complement strand
ACTGTTGAGGAATGGCACTCGGCGTGTCGCCGCAGTCGCCGTGAGGAGGTGGTGTTGGCCCGTTTGCGCATTGATCACACTCGACTTACTCACTGTTTCCTTTTGCGGGGGGTTGACCCTCCTGAATGTTATTGGTGTCGGCGGCCACTTACGGTCCGGCACTTCCTTGTTGATTGTTGCCATCTTGATGGTTTTCGTCGTCGTTTCCATCTTCCGCATGACATTGTGCGTCAATTGGGCGATAAGTCTGTCCTCCTGTCCGGTGTTTTTCAATTTTTGCAAGAGGTACAGATGTATGACAAGATTTAGATTAGGGGTTTGAATTATATCTCTGTAATGTGTGGTGCAGTGGCAACCCGGACCACTGCTCTGTGACTGAGGTTGGCGCTAATGACCAAGCTGTCGACACGCCATTAAGCCTCATCTCCCCCCCCCCCTTAGGTCTAATGCATGTGCCAAGTTTTTAAGAAACGAGGCATTGGTTATTTAAAAGTTTTCGGACTAAAGGCTAAACACATGGAACAACGTAAATTAACACTAAGCTTGAAATAAGGTCATTACTCAAGACTAGAGTCAAAGTTAAACTCAATATGCTGGTTTACTTAAAAGTGCTTAATATGCGGCGGTAGTTATACACAACTGGGGTTACAAAAGATTTGATCAGAACAAGTGATTGAGTTTAAATGAGTGGGAGAAAATTTGAATAAATTTTTGGACTATGAGTCACACATAGAAGGTCAGTCGGCGTCATGCAACAGAATACGAAATTCTAGATAGAACCCTTTCTAGTCAGTGACAGAAAACAAAGCCTTTGCGGAATCAAGATACTTCACGACAAAACCCCGCTACATGTACGCAGTTAGAGAATAATAGCATTCATGGCAGTTTACACGACGTGGGCAATCTTCATAGTGAACAGTAAAATAACTCACGCAGGTTGCAGACATAGCTGTCTAGTGTGGAGGAGTTTAAATTTCCTTGCAGAGAAGTGAGCTACAGCAAATGACAACCTTAAAAGTGCTAGCCTACGAGATAACCCTCGAAAACCTGCAACAGGCAAAGATAGTTATTATTACTAGGTTCTTGAACATTAGCAGTGAACCTTCAGATTTGCCAGGTGAACATGTTAGCAAACCAATTTTTCCAGCTACGGATATAATAACTCACGATGCCTAAAGCTCACGAGGAATATCACATACTCACAAAATAGCCTGCGGCTCACAACACACGCAAATGAAATAAAGAAAAGTAACGTGGAAGATAACTAAAAATTACGAAGGCAGTTTACCTTGCAAGTACGGAGACATCACAATACGGATAACACCAATGAGTTGACACATTCTGCCGCGTACGAGCACGGCCACATACGAGCACCTCTGCATCCATTTTCGAATAACCCTCCAAACCTTGGAGCAAGGCACAAGTTAGCATTCCTAAGGCGCAAAACCACACCACAACTTCATGAAGCCAAGACCAAAACCCGAATTTAGCATCTCCAGGTGGAATATTCGATCTTTGTTTTTCAAGTAAGCGGTATATAAGGGAATAAAAATTTACATACGCACGTGACCAAGACTTAACAAAAGTAGCTTAGAAATAAAAAAAAAATTATTAAGTTTAGGTAAAATAATAGCAGGTAAGTATGCCAAATTAAAAGACTTTGTACAAGTAAGTAAACTAAAACAGGAACCCGGTTTAAATCACGACAAAAACAAAAAACTCGATACGATACTTGTACAGCCAACAACCAATGCTCACTTTTGCTCTTAGAAGTTCATGTAAGAAAACCCCTCATTTAAACTTAGAAAATATGAGCTTTCAGTTTATTTGTCGTAAAAGTTACATTAGTAAAGAAAAACCACCATCAACATGCATTAAAGATACCCCCACAACCATTATTTACTCAATAAATTCAGTCTAAATTAAAATTAAGGGAAAAAGCACGCAACTCCCAAGGAAGAAGAGCAAACTGGGGACAGCACTTACACACAAAGTCTCACCATCAGTTAAATGTAAGTTAACGGGTTTTCCCAATGAGAAAAAATCTAGATTAAGTGTAACAGCATCAATGAAGAAAAGTAAGTAAATAAATCAGATAAAACCAAAAATATTTACGAAAGGTAATGAAAAACAGGACAAAGTTTGAAGTGGGGAAAATACAAAGAATAAAAGAAAATAAGGGGGAAAACTACATGCACATACATCACACACACACACCAGAGATCACCATCATACACCTTCAGGATATTTTACTTAAAATAAACGAAAACCATTAACCGAGGAAGGTTTAATATTTCTTTTTTTTTAATTTTACACTTAGAACCAGTCATGGCACTGCAAAGGTACCAAAGTTTTGAAACCAGGATTGACTGCGGATCAAGTAACTTTCAAGAAAAAAAAAAAGAAGGGGAAAAATTTACAAAATGAAACTTAGGTGGAAAAAAGGATGAAACTTAGGTGAAAAAAGGATAGAGATCAAAACATTTATCTGAAAAAGTAGTAAAGACAATGATAAACTAGCCCATACCAGCACGGCAACCTGAAATGTACCAAAATTTAGGAGCAGACAGGAGAGGGTAAGTTCCAGACCACAATGTACTAAAGACAAGACACAAACAGCACGTACAAATGGCATGCAGAAACGAGGTAGGGAAAAACAAGAAAAACAAGGTACAGAATCCAACGTAATTTTAAGTTATGGCCTTTAAATGTATCAACTACTATCAATCAGATCACGAGAAAAAAATGATCCCCATTAATTTACAGAGAAAAAATAGAACATTATGGGCGGAGGAAAACCTCGAAAAACGAGTTTTTCCTCTCATTTTACTTCTCCATATCGGAGAAATAACTCTCATGGACACCAAATTATTGCAGATTCAAACTTCAACATAATCCGAAAGTCTCAACATTGGGTAAGGATCCCGCTTCATGCTAAGATTACAGCTAGTCATTACGCTCACTATATAAAGGACTAAACGACAAAAGAAGAAAAGGAGGAAACATTTAAGATAAGTTAAAACAAAACAAAAAGGGCAAAACTCAACGATGGTATGGTTTTGTCTGAGAAAAATAAGTGGTTCCCGAGAGCATCTCTCCTTTAACGGGGTTCTTTAAACAATAAGTTAACAAGGTCCCGGACTCATGAATGACTAAAGGCCCTTCAAAACGTGGAGCTAGTTTTTTGAAAAAGTTGTCAACTTTCTTAGAAATGTAGTGCGCTTTTCATAGCACCTGATCGCCTACCTTAAAGCGGAATGGTTTTTATTCTCATCAGCCTCAGCTCTGTTCAAATCTTGTTGATCCCTTAAAGCTGGCTGAGTTAAAGAAATTGCATTGGCTAAAAGTTTCGACATGCCGGAGGCCCAAGATTTTGATGTTTTATCCATGGAGATGTTAAGGTCAATGTGCCAGGTAACTTTAATTCACGACCATGATGAAAAAAATGGGTGAAAAACCTGTCGTTCTACAAAACAGTAGTCCAAAGAGCCATGGGGATCATTTACAGGTGAGAGGAACCAACCCTAGATCGAATTAAAGACTTAACTAAGTTAATTAGGCATTCTGATTGATATCCTTGTGGCGAGTAGAAAAGTCTGCTTTACTCCGAATATGTGTGCCAAGCAACGCATAAAACCATTAAGGAACAATTTCCAGTTTTCCAATACTAATCTTCAGCACTGGCCACAGCAAGGCAATCTAAGGGCCCATCTTGTTAAACGACTGGTGAGATCTTTAGCCTTGTTAAGCCAATCTAAAGGAAGCATGGTCAGAAATTACCAAAAACTTCTTTTATTCGACGTATGAACGAAACAATTCTACAGCCCACAAAACCTTGCTGAATTTTATTTCATTTTTTTGCAACAAACGGTTCGCGTAACAAATTGCCGTAGGACCGCTCTTACCTTCCTGAAACAGGACTCCTACAAGACGTAGTTTCGAACTGTCAACAACAGATAGTAAAAGGTTTGCCAAAGTCAGGCAAAGCCAATACTGTAGCTGTAAACTAACTTTTTCTAAATGATGTTAAAAGCAATTTAACACTCATTGGTCCACTCAAATTTCTCAGATGTTTTAACAGTGAAAACAGGGGTAGGGTTATCAACGAGTACTATCTGATGTAACGCCGGAAAAACAATGTCATTCCAGTTACAGAAGAGTGTGTACAACCCATGACGTTTAAATTATTTTTCATTATTATTTTCTTCAAATTTTTTCCACATCTTATTTCTTTTCACTGGCAACAATAGTCTTCTTTAGAAGGAACGCACCTGCTATTGTCTTTTCTTTTGCCCTTCCCCAAATAAAATCAAAACAAAGAAACAACAAATAAAATAATAGCAAACAGAACCTTAACTTCCCTCCCCCCACTTCCACATCATCTAGTCCACCACTCCCATAATCCTTTGCACAATTCCTCGCTTCCAATGCGGAATCTCCCTAGTAAAAATTCTGCAGTGTTGTGTCCAGTGTTCTTTAATGTTTACGTATGAAAGTGAAGACAATTATTTAATCTTCGAAATATTAGGTGCATTTTAAATTTCCTGTAATGCGTAGTGCTCCATGTGTTTTTATTTAAATTTAGCTGTACCCTGGGAAAAATACCCTATCTGATCTGCCCTGCCTGTACCACCAGCCATGTGCCTGAACCATTCGAAGAAGACGTGACCACAGACCGATGCTGCTGACCAACTTTGTGTGCCCAAGCCGAAAAAGTAAACACACTCTGTCATTGTAGTAGCTAACCCATATTCTTGCCCCCAAACCATCTGAAGAAGACATAGAGAACTTAATCTGCAGAAAGCAAGTCAGAAACTGTTTACAACCCAGTAGTACTTCATTTAGCACACTGTGTTGGATGAGAGTGATGTGGCAGGTCTGCACAGTGGCACAGGACCTTCTACTCTCAGCAGGTTTGTCCTCTTGGGAGAACAGCACGCCCAAATATTTCGGACACGTCAACTGTTCTCCACACCTATGATTTAAAACCATCCATCAGCATTGCTAATGCAGAAGACAGTCTTTTCTACTAACAAAAAGGAGAATCAAAGACCCATGACAAAGTGAGGGTCGATGGCATGAAGTAGCTGAAACCTTGAACAAATAGTGTTTTTATCGGTTCCAAAACCCTGTTTGGCCATGCGACGTTTGTAATACCACGAGCCATATATGTTTGCCGTGATGTCATCATGAGTTAGCTACTGACGAACGAGCATAGCAGATATCCGGCCATTTGAGAGGACTGGCCAAGTGATGTGATACGCACGTCACAGCAAACAGCCGTGGTGTGTGGTTTAGTGCATCTACCGTTGCTTACGCAAGAACCGTAAAGACACCCAGCACAGCCTTCCAGTCTCATGTGGTAGTCATCCGCTGGCAGCCTGGGGAGGTAGTCCTTGTTCGGCATCGTACAAAAATTGCTGGCAAGGACGAAAGCCATGTGGCAGGTAGATACCCCGAACCACCAAGCCATTAGGGTTCGCCAAAGACATGCCTACACACTCCCAGAGAGACGCAGGGTATCGCCACACTTTGATCGGCCAACCAACACACCCAGCTACCACAGTTAGTATACCAAAGTCAACCAGCGAGATGGATGTCCCTGTATACAATGTTGCAGTGCACCTAGCATTGATAATGCAAATCAAATAGCGGACTGAAAGTCCTAGACAACTGAATTTTAGAAGTTAGATACGTGTTTTCATGGCCAATCTGACAAGCCAAACTCCATCCCAGGGCCAAAGACTCATGTTCCTTGTGACGGGGATGTGCGTTTTGAAGCCAAACGTGGATATGAAGCCGTGGATGGAGAAGACTGTTGCAGCAGTGTGCGAGGTGACAAACATGTCTTATCCCAATTTGTGTGCTATGATTTCAAGGCAAAAGATAGGTGTTTCTTGCAACGGGGATGTTCGTGATGGTAACCAAGAGGTTATACAAAGGCGGAAATTCGCTTAGGGTGATTAACAAGTGGCTTAGTGGCTTTCCGTCTTTGTGTGTTTTATTCCTATTGAAATAGGGGGGGGGGGATTGAGGCTTAATGGCGCGTCGACAACTTGGTCATTAGCGCCAACCTCAGTCACAGTGCAGTGGTCCGGGTTGCCACTGCACCACACATTACAGAGATATTATCCAAACCCCTAATCTAAATCTTGTCATACATCTGTACCTCCTGCAAAAATTGAAAAACACCGGACAGGAGGACAGACTTATCGCCCAACTGACGCGCAATGTCATGCGGAAGATGGAACCGACGACGAACACCATCAAGATGGCGACAATCAACAGGTAAGTGCCGGACCGTAAGTGGCCGTCGACACCAAGAACATTCAGGAGGGTCAACCCCCCGCAAAAGGAAACAGTGAGTAAGTCGGGTGTGACCAATTCGCAAACGGGCCAACACAACCTCCTCACGGCGACTGCGGCGACACGCTGAGTGCCACTCCTCGACAGTGCCTTTAATGGCCCGTAACTTATTACCGTCCTGTCCATCCCACGAGGCTTGCCAAAAAGCATGTAACCTCAGACGCAGAGTTGGAAAAGCGTCCGAGGGAACAAGCCTGAGATCCCTACCGAGAGGGCCAGAAAGGGCCCCTTTTGCTGCAGAATCCGCTTGCTCATTTCCACCTATCCCAACATGGCCCGGGATCCAGCAGAAAAGCACGGTTTTCCGCTGGCCAGGCAAGCGGGAAAGCAAAGCTTGGACACGTTGCGTCAAGGGGTTCCGAGGATTGTAATTCGCCAAGGACTCCAGGGCACTCATGGAATCACTAAAGATAATGAAATGCGTGCCCTGAAGGCCAAGGGTCCACTCCACCGCCAAACCGAGAGCCAAAAGCTCTGCAGAAAACACAGAATAGCCTGATGGAAGGCGATGGGCAACCGTCACTCCCTTACAAACACAAGCACAAGCCACGCCAGCGTCTGTCTATTGAAATAAATGGAAAAAGGTGGCATTACTGGTTACAGTGATAAAAAAACTGTTGGGTCTAATTTGTAATGGGTGATAATTTTTTTGAGAAAATTCTTAATAATTGCTGAAAATCTGGAGAGGGAATACAGTCGCGCTGGGGATAAATATCAATATTTTTTGAAATTCTTGTAGAACTTTACACGGACTTTATCAGGGTACCAAGACTAAATTGCACTTTTTTTTTTAATTTTATGGCAAAACAGATCAAAATTTTATGACAATTTTATGACAAATCGACAGCTTGTTTTCATTTTTAACCCACTTAAGAATGTTTCACCAGTTTTTTGTTTGTGTTTAATACACAGATATAATGAGGGTTGGAGGGTTAGTGGTTGGATAAAATAAAAATTTGACCTACAATTTTTCATGACACCCTCAAAGGTACAGAAAAAGTACTGACATCTCCCCGCCCAACTAAGGTTCAAATAACATGATCCACTCCCTTTCACCAAAAAAAAGCTTTTCTTATGGAGGCTACCTTATATGCAAATTAAATGAATCTTAAACGAAAGGCCAGTTCAGCACATATTCCTGAAAACATTCAACGATGTGGTTTTCAAACCTTGTTTGTATCCAATACTCTTTTTAGATGACAGAAGTAAGTATTCAAAACCTTGTAAATCTTGAATTTCTTCTAGGCAACTTGTAATGGTAATTTTTACTCTTAGTGTGAATTTACACACACACTAACTCGTTTGCAGCATTATCTAAACCTTTCTACTATTTTATGATATTTATGACACAAAACAAAAATGTATGAGAAATTTATGACATTTCGTTAAAATACACAAATGTTATGAATTGTATGAATTTTGTAACAAGTGGGAGCCCTGCATTATGTATCCAGGCAGACTGCAGTTCTTACTTTTATAAGATTGAGGATTCAATTAAATGGATTGTACGTGAATTTACAAAACTGTGATGCTTCGTGCTGAGAAATATTTTACACGGCCGAGAGTTCGTTTACACACGAGAATTAAGGGTGCACGGGTAGCTGCGAGCACTGGGGCGTCAGATTCGATAGGCGTCTTGGTCCCAGCTGTACATCTCTGGCTTCCTACAGACCCGGGTTCGATCCTGGGAATGGGAAGTGGGTACGGGTTTTTCTCCGGTTGTTTCCCATCTGTTGTACGAGGGTTTCCTCCGGGTACCCCGGTTTCCTCCCTCCTGCGGCAAAAAACAACTGTTTACGATGGTGGTTCCTTCCACTTAACATCTGCCGCTTGGGCCTTCAAAAGCTGTAAGCTTACTGGCCGACAACGTCTATTCTATTCTATTCTAATTTTTAAAAAACTGGACCGGAGGCGGAGCGTCTAACAATATGAAACTGCCACAATGCTGCAACGTGTAACAATGGTACAATAAAGAGACGATGTCTCCAAGATCGATTAGAACCCACTCGAACAAGATACAACGATGCTTAGGCACGGGGAAAGTAACATTGTCGTCGTATTTGATTATAGTTAGCATTGTCAGCCTTCCAGCTCTAACCAAAGTGAAACGGTCCCTGTGTTCGCTTAAATCTTCAATATTTAAACCGTAGGATGCGATGTCTCTAATTTTGAGGCCTCAAAATTGGGCGATCAAAACGACTGAAAGACTTATTTAGTTCTTCAATGCGGGCATCGGGAAGCCAGTTAAATTGGTTCCGCGATTGTTTGCCATGATATTGCATCTGCATGCAACAATGCAAAACCAACTGCCCATGAAGATGCCACATGCTGAATCTAGACACAAGCTAGGGCGTTGCCATAAAGTGATAGACATGGGACGAAGCTTGGGCGGAACGTAAACCTAATTATACGAGTTTCTAATGCTCAGTTTTTTCGCAAATAAAATTGGGTGGACAGTGTACCAAATGAAAGACCATGCCGTAGCAATTACAATAAAAAAGAAGCGAAAAAGTCAATAAATTAACTCAACAAGTAAACTGAACTGCTCGTATCCCCATACTCGCACGACAGGACATCTTGTCGAAACCTGTTGAAGCATGCTGCAGACGTTTCAAAACCATCGGAATTTTGCTGAGCGCCACATAATGGATGCGACGTTGTCGTGAAACCTCTTTAGGCGTCTTTAGGCGTCTCATGACGACAAGGCGAAGCTCCTTCTAGTTTCGTCTGTTGGGGATCTGTCCACAGATGTGACATCTTGCGACGTTTCGTCTTGCGACAACGTTTTGCCAATAATGATGTGCGGCCTGCCGGCCACCCTAGCACATGATATTATTGGTAGGCTAACTGGTTTCAGTTCAATTTGATGAACGCTTTAGAAATTACAATCCAAAAAAAGTTACAAAGCTTTACGTAATAAGCTTTTTTCGATTTACTTTGGAATATTGCTCGTAAATTGTTTGTGTTCAGAGTGATGAACGGTTTAGAATTTACGAGCAAAAACCGAATTTGTTGAATGCCATTGTGATGTTCTCTTCAATTTTCACCAAACTCGAGTTTAAAGGGAAAATGAAAATAAACCACCTGCGAAAATCACACACTAAGCCACCTTTATGTTTCACTCGATTGACGTGATCCGGATTCGATCTGATGAAGAAATCCATCACCAGATCATTGCCATACAGCGTATACTGATATGGCCACTCTTGCAGTGTAATAAAGATAACTGATCCGGATATTGGGTTCACAACCATGACCAGGTCTCCATTCAATCAAGAGATCTCATTAAGTTCCCCAGTTCGCATCCCTATCAAGAAACTCGAATCAACCTTATGTTTGTAAATAAATGTTCCGTACTGTTCTGCGTTATTTCTATTGTACGATTTTCGCTGATGTCCTGTTTACAATTTACCTTTATGATATTTACAACGATATGTGTTTATTTATGTCTCACTTGTTAAGCCTCATGAGTGCATTTTGATATTCCCTCTCCCTTGCCGATCATCAAACACTTTGAGTCAAATAGAGTCCTGGCCATCATTGTGTCCTCAATAGCGAGTTGAGTTAGTTATCTTCAGGCCGTATCAGTAAAGTCAGTATGGCGGTGATTCGGTGATGGGCTGGTTCGCTAGTGTAAATCTGGGTGACATTACTTGCAGGAACATGAGCACAGGAAAGGTTGGAGGGATCGCAAGCTCCTGCCCTCATGGCATAGTGCCCTTATTGTAAAATAAAATCGCCGATATATGCTGGAGTGGTGGTGTAAAAGGGCAAAAAAAGGGAAAAAGGGTTAAAAAACGGTTAAGAAAGTGGTGCATATATGTGCAGAAAAGGGTACAATCTAAGAAATGGGTCCAAAGAAGGGTAAAATGGGGTAAAAATACTCAAAAATAGATCCCCAAAAAAAGTAAGTTGTCCCCGTCCTCCCAGGGGCTTCTGCACGTCCCTGTTCACTCGTATGAAACGACTAATTACGAAAAGGAGGCTTACTGTATTACGTTATTTCTAGGTTATGATTTTCGCTGGTGGCTTACTTCCATCAGCTTTAATTTACAACCAGTAACCGAAGAACCATTTTTTGGATGACATTTTCGGCCACCATTTATGATTTTTATCAACTGATGTAAAACCAAGGAAGCACATACGTAGTTCAACCGTATTTCAGTAAATTATACCCAAATTTTATTTCAATCGGTTCGTGAGTTTGGCATAACTGCAGAACAACATAGAAACCGAACAAATTCCAATTTTTTTAGTTCGATCAGGAACTCATCGGCTTCTCTAACTCGCTCGATGAGTAGGTGCCATCTAGTCTGTAAACAGCTTCAGCTCATGAATATATAATATTTTAATTAAGCAGCAAGGACTAACGTTACCTGTACAAGTAATTACGTACAAACCATGTCTCTAAGGTAACTGCATGTATTCAACAGTTGTAATTATAATACTGCTGCTTCATGCATAAGTAATTTTATAATTCCGCACGTATTAATGGAATTGGGTGATGCTGAGTAATTACATCGGAGTTACGTTCTGGCTTTTGAAATGAAATTCTATTTCGACGCTTGTTAGTGAAAAGCAGCTCGCGTATGCAATTACCATTTTACATTCGTACCCATTGACCATTATAATTTCAGTCTATTAATTATTAAAAGTAATCAAGCAAATCACGCAATTTCCAGAAAATGAAATGGAATTCTCCTAACTTTAATTAGCAGCAACCAAGTTAATGACCTATGTAAGAATTATTATACTCGTTACTGGCCAATTTCGTCATGCAACACTTGACTGCTATTAGAGGTTTGACTGAAGTCTTGTCTGCTATTCTCTCGTTTAAAATTTGACGTTTCGCACAGGGGCCTACTGTTCGAGAGGAAATATTACTTATAAGAACGGTAAGTACATACGAATCACTACGACGTACTGTTATTGAGAGCACCTCTCTCATATACTGTTGCGTATGTATATTGTGGAAAGTAAGGGGAGGGTAGTTAGAGCGTGGTACCGATCGATGGCCTTAAGTCCCACACTCCTAATGTTATTCCCTGAAGAGGTCCTAATTCGTGGATCTTGGTACCTGTTAGGTTGGGACACTAAGACAATCGTTATGGGGCCAGAAGCTTGATATAATAAAGAAGGCGAAAGAGTTGCCACTACTACGTCCCATGCTTTATTGTAGGCCATAATTGATAAAATCTTAAGTCTATTTCACAGTCTATCTTACTCTATGTAGGCTCCCAGCTATACGCAATTTATGGGCAAACATTAACACTCAATTCCGCTCCATCCAGAGTAAGAGTCAGCAAGTATACTTTGTTCCAGATTATGTTTTCAGAAAACTGACAGTATGACGCCACGTTTTCTTCCACTACGAGTGCAAAAATCCGTAAACATTCCACTCGTAAACTCTACAGTAGCTTTGTTGAGTCTACAAGTGCGATATCCACATGTTTTTGCACTCTTAAGTGCAAGGAAACGAGTCGTCATTCAGTCAGTTTTCTGAAATCATAATGTGGAACAAACTATAGTAAGATTGCGTGTAAAGTTAATGTCGTCCAGCTACACGAGGGAGATAAAACTGGGGACATAATAGCTAACAAATCTGTAGCTGAAAAGGGCCATACGCCATAACAGCAACCAGAAATAACTTACACCAACAAGGGTGCATGCACGTGGCATTGTTAATAAACCTTAAGTACTGCAACAATGGAGACAAGGAACCAATTGTTTACAAGTGTTTGGGGACAAGTAAATAATCGTGGTAAAAACATTGGACAGTGGCAAAGGGAGTGAGGTTGCTCACAATGGTTTCCAGATAAACTAAAGGGAGGGGAATATTCCTCTGAAACCCCCCCCACCCTCCGTAGCTGGGAATCATTGTGAGCGGCTCAGTTCCTGCGCTTAACTAAGCCTACAATAAATAATAGAAGTATAGAGGTATAAGAGTTCGTGGTATCAAAACAAGGCAGGTGTCGTATGATATAGGTAGGCTGAGTCTGGTTAATCAAAGTTTGCACTCCCCCAACCGGGGCCCACTGTGAACAGGGAGGCGGGGCTATTATTGGCCCAGTCACGAAGGTTCGAGCACAAGCGAAAATTCGGGCTGCGCATCACAATTGGGTTAAAATCAAAGAGGGGTCTTTGTGTAAGTGTTCTTCTAATTCCCATGGAAATCAGTTTGTGTCTGGTTGAACTTGCCAAGTGATTAGGAGGTAATCACTTGGAAAAAAATACACTTCTTATCGCGATGCGTATCAGTGGGGGGGTAAAATTGTACTCTGTCCAAACTTCTTAGCAAAAATGACAGACGGTATAGTGTTAGAAGTGAGAAAATTATCCGATACGCTCAGCCTGTTGATAGCACGCACTTGGTGAGGTTTGGCATGGTCAAATGTACGGGTGTCACGAGTAATTAAAGACCGCGGCAGCGGTCCTTATGTGAGCCTCAGGATGAACTTCCATGTTAAACGTCAAACTTTGAACTCGTATAGTCTCACCAGAATTGACATAGACCAACGAAATTCGGTATTTCGGGTCGTGCCGTAACTCTTTCACTGTCTTATAAAATTTAATGACAACAATCAAACCGTTCGGCGTCCACAGCATGGCCATTTCTTGTTGTTGTTGTTGTTCTTGTTGTTGGGAATCTTCACTGTCACCTACGAGCGAACCAATGAACCGAATTTCAAGTTCTATAGCTTAAAATGTAGGTATTAACAACTAGCAGGGTCTTTTGAACACGATTTTGATGTTACTGCAGTATTCTTGTCCGCAGAGCAATCATTATTGTAGAGCACTGGGCAGAAATCATTAATTGGAGTGACAAATTTAGCAAAACGAGCTAAAAACATGAAATTTGTTTGACAAGTCTTTCTTAACAGTAAAAATCGAACCAACCATTGGCCCCCAGATTAAATACCCCCAAGTGCCCTCAGCGCCCCCTTCTCCCCAGCACCCCTCCCCAGTGCCCCCCTCCCTGGGGCTTGGGCAACAAATTCTTATAGATCAAGCTAAAAACGTTTAATTTGGTGCACAAGTCATTCTTTAGCAGTATAAATCGAATCAGCCATGGAACCCTCAAGAAATACCCTCAAAGGGGTCCAAGTTCTCCCTGTGCCCCCTCACTGAGTGTTGACGC
>JAHWFP010020717.1:0-10000 GCA_023313725.1 Lithobius niger | reverse complement strand
GTGAAAACGTAGAGGAGCGACAGGGTGGGTCATATATTTGGGAATGGGCCACTGCTCATCTTCTACCTACACTGTAAAAAATATTTCCGTTTTTTTACGGTGACAGTCAATGGTAACACTGCTTACAGGAAAATGAACGTAATTTAACGGACGTCCCGTTATCTTGAGCAACGGTTAAATTTACGGAGCGTTAATTAAGTAAAGATGAGTTGAAGTCAGGCTAAACAGTACTAATCAGGGAAATAATACGTTACGGTACTTTATTCCGTAAAATATATTTACAGGCATGTTCCGTAGATATTTACGGACGTTGTACGGTGAAAATACGGAAATTTTTAACAGTATAGACACATGAACTCTCCCCACTATATGTAGGCACACTCGCTACTTCCCCTGATATATCCACCATGCACCTACCCCTCCTCACCAGATCCACTACCCGTGATATATCCCCCCTGCATCTACTTCCCCCCCCCCCTCCACCACCTGACCGCTCTTCTTTACTGTTCTCATTTTTACTTCCCTGGGCGGGGGAATATGCAAAGGTCCAGTGCAAAAATGAAGAGCAAGAAGGAGGATCGAACTGGGGGGGGGGGAGGAATGGGCTCACATACATGCGTAGAGGACACGGCAACTCCCCCCTCCACTGAGGGAATAAATGTCAAACATTTGGTACAAAAAATAGAAAAAGAGCAACCAGTCGTCCTGGGAGGGAAATATATATCTAGGGAAGACTACGGAACGAAACATCCAAGGAAATGGTGGAGCAGGACAACTGCATTCTCTCCCCCTTCTTTCCCGGGAAGAAAATGTCGAAGATTCACGCCAAAAATGAATATAGTAAAAGGATCGACTTGAGGTGAGTATATATTTGCAAAAGAGAGGAGCGCGCAAATCTGCAAAGGGAATCAAGGTAACTGCCCTATTCTCTGGAGGAAATATTGTCGATAAAGTAGTAAATTATGTGCAAAAATTAGAGGAACGACTAGGGTCAGAGGCTCTTTTCAGGGCCTCTGTATCTTGGGATGGGGCAACTACCCAAAACTCCCATCACTGCTCTCCCCTCCCCATCACCACTTACATTCCTTCCCCGAGGCCTCCACACCTGTTTCCCTGATATATGCCCATCACAACCCTGGCCGTTCCATGATGCTCTTCTTATCTTAATTCAGAAACTATGACAATTACCCCCCCCCACCCTTCCCCTAGAAAACTGTTTCCCCATCTCGACAACCTCTAAGCTCTGAACAGGACGGATCATAAAAACTTCAAAGGCTTTTGATTGTTTGATTTAATCATTATTCTCAGTAGTATTAGCCCTAGAGCTTTTGTGGATAATACGGCTACTGTTTTCGCACGAAGCCTGTAACCTGACATTAAAACTAACGAATGCTAATTATTTTGCAATTATATCCCAAGTGCGTAGCGCGAGGGTATAATTTTAAATTAATTATCATGAGTTAGTTTTAGTCTGGTTACAGGCTGAGTGCGAAAACATTTTTAGCTGTATTATCCACAAAAGCTAGAGGGGTGTTTTATTGGAGTATATCCCAATTCAAAATAAATAATACCAAAAGGACTAAACATTCTTTGTGTTTCATTAATATTTATAATATAATGCTACGTTTTATTTGCTTATCAGTCTCTCAGTTCATAAAATTATTTGTCTCCAACGAGAAGTTATAGGCGATGCTGCTGTCGGCGACTTTCTCCCGTTAAATACGCCGCATCAACCACGAATTGCTGAAATCCGTCGAGAGATGGCGCTGTGTGTGTTCCTGTACTGATTTTTAATTGTTTGCTAATAATTACTATGGGATCGAAAAACTAAAAGACTTATACGGTTAAAATTAAAATTATTTATGCCAATAGATCGCCGAAGTAAAATTATAAGATACTAGCCTAAAAAATTATACATTGATGTTAAAATACGACAATCGTAACGAACATGTCGAGTTTTCTAGCTGGTATATATGCGAGTCAAAAGCCACAATCATTAACTAACAGTTAGCGTCTGTTTTAAACTTAGCTCGGTAAGTTGCGCATGCGCACAACGAAAAGGTACTGTGGTATAATTACCCCGGTGTATAATCGGGTGATTATACCACACTAGGTCGATTATACCCCACTCTTCTACCACCATGATAGCAAGCGGGATATACTCACAATCATACAATAGCCCTGCTGCGCTCATGAAATATTATGCAGAGAGTCTGCACCACCTTGAAACACCAGCAAACAATCCCATGACAAAAGCAGTAACAAACTTCGTAAACCAAGCATAGCAAAACTCAGTAACCCAAGCGGTGTAAAGCATGGGCTTTGGCTAGTAATAGTGTAAAATTTTGTAGCAATGAACTTTAATCACCGTATAGGCCTAGTAATATTTGGCCTACCACCCCAAGGTCTCTCAATTACATTCTCACGTTTGATTTGGTTTGTAGATTACTGTATCCTTTGTTAGTTAATCCTTTGTTAGTTGTTATTTGCTCACATTTTTTAGCTCTCCTTTCTGACAGGTCAAATACCTTATATTTGGTCATTGGATAGAGTTGTCCAAGTTTTTAAAAACGGACCGAAATAATTACAGACCTATTTCACTAACTTCTGTACCATGTAAGATTATGGAAACTTTTGTTCGAGACGATATGTTTCGTTTCTGTTAAAAATTCGGTCTGATCGGGTCTGATCAATTTGGCTTTCTTCCTCGTAGGTCAACAACACTCCAGCTTCTAAGTGCACTTAATATTTGTTCTTAAACACTCGATATTGGCGTTCAACCAGCGTTGTTTTTTTCGACTTTAAAAAGGCATTTGAGTCAGTTGTGCACAGCAAATTGCTACATAAACTAGAGCAATATGGTTTTGATTGGTTACTCCATTGTTGGTTAGGGCTTGAATTCAACCCTGAAAAATATCTCTAGCAGTGTACTGCAGGATTCTGTATTGGGTCCCTTTCTTTTTATCATTTATCTTAATGATCTTTCCTGTAGCTCTAAAAACTGTGAGCAAAGCAAATTTGCCGATGATCTTCAACGGTTTGCTGCTGTTCTGAACGAAAACTCGGTTTCTCTTCTACAGTGGGAGATTGATTGCGTTGAGTGTTGGTAAAAATGATTGGCAACTTCCAATCTACAGCCAAAAATGTGTTTCTTTCCATACTAGTAATAAAACTCAGTTTCACCAGTATACATTAAATCATCATACCCTGCCAAATGAGACCACGGTAAAAACTCTCGGAGTTTGGTTTTCATCTAATTTTAACCAATCCGACCAGGATTGTAAATAGCACCGGCAATCGCTTACACATCATCAAACGTGTGTTCACCTATGGAGACATGAAGATTAAGGTTTGGGCATTCAATGTGTATGTATGTACTTCCACTGCTTGAATAGGCTTGCCAAGTCTGGTCCCCTTTCTTCGTGACATTGACCACGTGGAATCTGTCCAGCAGAGATTTACCAAAACCCTGCCTGGCATTTCACACCATCCTTACGCTTCGCGTCTAGGGAAGGTCCGAATTGATTCCCTTGAGCTCCGTCGTCTGAAGGCAGATTTAATCTTGACCTTTAAAATGGTTTGTGGTTTTCTTTTAATTAACATCCCACTTTTCAACTTGTCAACGAACGCGTGCACTCGTGGTCACTGTTTTAAGCTGACCAAATCCCCTGCTCGGTTGGAGATTGGCAGATCCTTCTTTACAGTGAAGGTAATAGAGCCCTGGAACTCTCTACCAGAGTCGGTGGTATCCGATCCGTCTGTGGGTTCATTCCGACATCGGCTTGAGGAGGTTGACAGGCGCTTCTTTAAGTGACCGGATTAAGGAGCAGGGGAACATCTTTTTCCCTAATCTTTCTTACTTTTTTAACGTCGGACCAGGGTAAGCAACATTTCTGCCTTCCCGTTTCTCAAAACAGTTACCATTCTGGAGTTTTAAACCTTTATTATCATAAATATAAAGATTGGTCGCCTGCTCTGTTGGGCGACATTGAGCAGGTTGAACCAGTTCAACGGAAATTTACAAAATCGCTGCCTGGAATGCGCAATCTTACTTACACTGAGAGGACTCAGCACCGAAAACTCGAATCATTTGAATTGTGGCGACTTAAGTCAGATCTAATTTTGGCATTTAAAATTTTGCATGGAGCTAAATTTTGTTCGAGCTAAATTGCCATTCTTTGACCTGAATGTGGAGGGACGAACTAGAGGTCACTCTTTCGAATTGCAAATTCCCAAATTTCGTTTGAGTGCAGACGACACTTCTTTTCGGTGCGAATTATTGGGGCTTGGAATTCGCTCCCAGAAGCAACTGTTACCTCTACGAGTGTGACTGCCTTTCATCGTCATTTGAATTAACATAATTTAACTAAATGTTTACGACATGTTAACACTCTGCTAATTTCTCACAACATTCCCCCGTGGTCTTGCAACCAGCCACATAATATTTTTATTTTTAGTTGGGTTGGCAGTTAGTGATCACACCGATCCTTGCCTTCCCGTTACTCCTGCAACAAAATGTTTTATTATATATATTAAATATCTTCCGTTTTCCAGTTGTATTGTGTCACGTAAAAAAACTGTTGTGGTTTCTGAGTAGTTTTGCGGTATTATTGACATGTTAACAGCAGCAACTAATGCAGCACACCACCACTACTCCCAGCTTTGTACAACTTATTTACAGGGCAATTTGTCATGCACACAGTCTGCCGAATGTAGCAATCGTCTTGCTCTCGTTAGTTGCTTGGTAAATATCTTCTGTTTTCCAGTTGTATTCAGTCACGAAAAATAACTGTTGTGGTTTCTGATTAGTTTTACGGTATTATTGACATGTTAACAGCAGCAAATAACGCAGCATAGCGCCACTACTCCAAGTCTTGCGCAGCTAGTTACTGGGCATTAACTTGGATTACTTTGTAATCTCTGTTAGAACTAACTGTAAGAGATGCACTCTTTGATGAGGAAATTATTATACAGGTTTATAGTACTGATCTCAAAATGCGGAATGAGATGCCTCTGAACGACAGTAGGAAAACTAATGAGCTGATTTAACTGAACAAAAAGCGAATGCTGCTTAGGACAACTACTCAAGCAGTCAAACAGGATGTAGAATGAGAAATACGTTAACATATCTGAAGAAGTACTTAATAAACGGACCTGAGAGTGCATTGGTATTTATTTCGCTAGGCAAGACTTTTTTTGCAAATGAAAGGTATTGTGTTTATTCAGTTTTATGCTTTTTCGTCAAAGTTTCAGAAATAAAAAAGATCTCTTTTAATGTCACTAAATCACTAGTCATAAAAAATTTCTCTTTTTTTCTCCTTTAGCCCATCATTATATTTCTGTTCTACATTCCATCAAAACGAAAATGCCTGATCAATATCAGTTACAACACCATACAATTATACGTAAAAGAAGGCAAGGTTATTTCACGATTCGACTCAAACGCATGGTTAACCAAATCATAAAACAAAGCAAATCGTCAGAAAATGATTCTTCACTGTCATTTATTGGCAGTAATGACCAGCACCTTGCCACAAAAATACTGTGGTGCTTGGCTTTTGTTTTCTGTCTCACAGTTTTTACTTACCAAACATATGACAGAATTGCATACTATCTGACGTACCCTGTGGTTGTTGATGTCTTTGATGAGCAAATCAACTCATATAACTTTCCTGCAATGACAATTTGTTATACTGAAACAAAAAAAATATTAGACATATTAAGCAAGTATTCCAATGATTCGAATTGTTACATACCATTTACTTTGAAGTTTATTCGTCGTTGCAAACAAGCTGTATTTAATGTTACTTATTTGTGGGATATGCTTAACACAACCAGCGTTTTTGTAAGTGCAGTCCATGTTACGAAGGTGAGTGTTAAATGCCTTGAATATAAGCGTAAATATCTTGAGTGACACTACACGTTTTAGTGATGAATTGGACGACTCACCATGTGTTCATTACACTGGATTTACGAAAGGCTTAAACTGTGATACAATTTTATATTCATTGCTGAATCTGAATATGTCTGCTCACCTGGCCAAGCAGCTAAGTGTCCTGATAAATTAACTAACTGAATGAAGAACTTTTGTGTACTTAAGACTACATTAGCAAAATTTGATGATGTTAGGTACATCAGGAAAGTGCACATTAACATTTAGTTACTGAATGTTCAATGCAAATTGGAGTATCTATCAACTGAGACCTTCGCTTTCGTCCACTTAAAATAAAAAAAAACTGTTTATATTTCAAATAATGAGAATTCTTAGCTTAAAGACGTTGATAGAAAAATGTAGACGTTTGGCTCTTTCATCATTAGTCACCTTAACCTCAAAATCATGCACAAAAATCTGTTGGAAATTATTTACTTTTTAATGGTCCTGAGAAAGACGGTCAAGATACTGTGTGTCAACATACATAGATCAAAATACTATAGGTTAACATACCGATGTTCACTATTTTAATTTAAACAGTAACTATTATACATTTCAGGATGGGTCTACCAATTTGTCACTTTCTCATTTTTTTCATCCTTTCGGAATTTGCACGACTTTCCATAGCGGTGAGTAGCCTGTATATTGATATCGTATTGATTCCAACAACTCACAATTGCCACTTCTGTTCTTAACACTATGCTACACTGGTATATTTTAACTGCACTTGTAGAAATACAGAAGGCTAGGCCAATGAGTGACATTTGGATTTGAAGCACTGTACTGTGCGTTAGAGAAATCATCTTAGCTATATTGTGTGCTTCGCTTCGGTGGCGTCATCACTGATTAATCGTAGCTAATTGAATTTACAACTGCCTTTTTCTGGTTAGGTTATTTGTATCTTAAACCACTAAAAAAGTATTTAGTAGGATCTCCACAGTATTTTACCATTACTAATTCTAGTACTGTAGTCTCCGCAACTGCCATTTTCTGCTATATAAATAAATTGTTGGTGCCCAGTACATGCCAAAGTCGATGTACTGACTTTTAGGACGATTTCTATTCATCAAATTAATTATATTTTCTACTGTGCATTGAAAAGTTTCACTTTTCATGATAATTTTGCAATTTGCTTGCTCAGTCCATGTGCCACTGTGCTTCAGAAACACGATTGATAGACTACTTTTTAAAACAAATACGCCTTTAACTTTTTCTGTTTATTCATCCTGTTAAAGCCGACCAATTTAAAGGTTTACACGTTATGTTGCTGAAGCTTATTTGGATAATGAGAGGACGTTTGTTGATGTGTTAAAATGCTGACCATCACAGAACGTTGCATTCTTCATCATACAAGGGAAAATCGAACAATATAATAGCTGCTGTAGCGTACACATGCATGAGCGAGCGTATGGCTAGGCTGATGTCTTACAAACTGCATGCACGGTTTCAATTAGAATACTAAAGGTTTATTAAATACCTCCATGTATAGGCAAATGTTTAAACAAAGTTTTATGCCTGCATCGATTTCAAGATTCATCACTTACATAAATAACAGCAACCGTTCTGTAACACTGGGGTATCTTACAACGATCACGCTCTGCAAGGTGCAACATTCACGCCGAAATCATGCAGGAAGCCGCTATTTTGTTTAAAATAGTATACTAAGCACCACAGAAGTCACACTGATACCTTACAACGAACTCCGTTTTTTTTTTAATTCTATGGAGGTTTATTATGATGAAATAGTGCATAGACTTAAAGGGTTCCCAAGGGGGGGAAAATCATATGCATGTTAACACTTTACTATAAAAAAATGTATCATTACAGTCCTGGAGGTGCAAACCTAGACTGTATTTAATGTAGATTGCTGTCATTCACGACATTGTCTAACATTTTTAAAATTTAATTATGTTAGGAACAACTAATTTACGCTCATCGCCATAGTGAAAAGCGTAGTGCACTCAACTCATTCCTAGACATCTAGACAGTAAATCGCACTCACTTCCCATTCTGTATTTTAAGAATTGTTGGGCATTTTCAAATATTACCTGATAGGCTATGCTTACATTAAGCGCCCAAGAAATACAGACCAACAATTGATGCACTAACACTTGTTATTCGCTTTTAAGTTGTCGCCCCTAATACCTCCATCACTTCTACATCTACATTAATAAAAACGAGTTGCAGAGTTGTAAAACGGCCACCCGACCCAGACGGACGCCCAACTAATATTAACATTAACAACGCTGCGTTGATTGTCAACAACACCCGGCCACCCGTCTAATAATAACATTATTCCATTATTGGAAACGGAATGATTGTTGGCAATAAACTAAAAACTGATTGTCGCTAATAAACTGAGGCGATGGTTGAAACAATGCTACTCTTCAGGTATGCGCTTCTTAATATTAAACCGCTGGTTGAAGGTTCTGTCGTTGTAGACATTTAAATTAAACAGAATAGTGAAACTCAGTTAAATACTGAAAGCGCTTTACTTGCTGCCCAGAATCAAGTAAAAAAAATAGCATATACGAACCCATGGTACAAAGGCATATTTATTTATTTACGGTGGAAATCAATATGAAACTGCATGGAGTCCAGGTCAGGTAAGGCGCTGAATGAGTGAGCAAAGCGAACGAAAATCAGTGTTTGTTAGCCCGTGTGTGCAAACTAACGACGTAACTTTGAATGAATAAAACAATGCTTCATGTATATGCAACTTAATACTACACTGCTGGCTGAAGGTTTTGTCTTTGTAGATGATTAAAATTAAAAGATTAGTGAAACTCGGTTAAATATGCAACAAAATACGTTTGTTACCCAGCGTGCTCAAAAATACATACACGGCATATAGACGGCTTACACACCTTTCACAACAAACACATGACAGCGCAAACCATCCCAATGTTGAAAACGGTGCATCACACACCACCCGTGCATCATCCTCCCGCCTCCTAACGGTTCTGTCATTGTGGACAGTGAAAATAAAAGGATTAGTGCAACTCGATCAAATCTGGAGAAAAAAGTTACAAAGCCATCATTGAGATGACGTCATCTGGTGGAAATATTTGTACGAAAATTAATGGAGTCCGGGTAAGGGGAAGTGCTCAATGAGTGAGCGAAGCGAACGAGAATCAGCGTTTGTGTGTGCAAAAATACATAAACGGGATACACGCTTTCCGCAACAAACACATTAGAGAGCAAACCGTCCCAATGTTGTAAATGGTGCATCAAACACCACCCGTGCACAGCACTTAAGGGCTTCAGCTAGTATTTTATATTGCCTTGTGTTCCGTGGTTATACGAGTTCAGTTTGCTATAAAAATTATATTTTTTAAACAAGTAAGCAACGTTTGGAAGACGCCAGCAATAAAATTACATCAATAAGACCATTCATCCACAACTTCAGGGCAATGGCCAGCAAGCAACAGCAGAAGCAGCATCGTTACAATTACAAGTGCATTTTTTTTTCATTCACTTGTTATGCATTTTACGGTGCCTAACAATTATTCTTGTGCATGTGTCATGTATTTCAAACTTTCGTCTCAACAATTGATTGCTGATGGGTAAAATTAAAGAATCCATGCTTCAGTTAAACGCATATAAATTTTAAACCGAACTCACCACGTTAAAGTAGCAGGACAATGGAAGGTCGGTGAGTCACTGATGCCGTAACCTAGATTGGGTGTTTAAGAAAAGGTAGAAGGTTTTCTGATTCTAGTGAACGGCGAAACCCATACACTGTGGACTGGTTTTCAGTTTGTTTACTTAGTGCATTCCAAATGCATACCACCCTAACTGAAAAAAAATTGGCAAGTATTATGATTAGAAACATGTCTAACTAGTTTCCATATATGACCCCGAGTACATATCTGTCGCTGGGCCAATTCAGATAATGAAATACTCACAACAGTCAGACTATGCAAAATCCTAAATGTTAAAATAAGATCAAATTTGATACGTCTCAATTCAAGAAGTTCCAGGCCAGTTAATGCAGGCTCTCAGAGCTAAGCTGAATTGTTTCAAAGTAAGCAGCATCAATCATTGAGTGCGTGACCACTAATACTC
>JAHWFP010020716.1:114637-164079 GCA_023313725.1 Lithobius niger | reverse complement strand
GAGGTAGAATTTTTGACTCACGATTTCATTTTCTGGACCAACAACGACGTAGCCAAAACTAGTAGGCGAATGCAAACTGACTTTAGTAGACGAACTCGAGGATGGATCGGTGCTACTAGTTTGCACGGGTCTGAGCATACATTCAAAATCTGCATTAATTACCCAAGGATGAGGATTGCGTCTATCGTAGTGTAGGAATTTTAACGTGTTAGCGCCGGGTGGTAAGAAAGTAACTACTTGCGCCCTATTCAGCCTCACACATTTACTGGTGTGCTCCATTATGAATTGTTCTTTACCAAAGGCAGTGAAGCAGTTACGACAGTAAAATTTCCTGTTATTTGCAACACCTCGAATTCGGAGTACCCTATCAATATCGAGGATGGCGCAGTAATGAGTATTTCCTTTTTCATCGGCTATTAGTAACAGGTCAATTAGTTCTCCTTCCATATTTTTGTTCACTCTCACTGGGTGTAACCCTATCGATCCCTTGTAAGAAATTACGTTAATGGACAAATTGTTGACTCGTCCGAAGGAATCAATTTGCCGTAGACTCACAGGGAACGTCAAATGGAATGGTCTACAGTATTCAAAAATGGTTCGTAATATTTAACTTCGGTTTCATAGCACTTCTTTATAGCGGCTAAAACGGAATATAGAAAGCACTTTTCGTCAGAATTTTCCATATTCACTATAACTTTGCTTTTCTTGCGTTATGCACTCGGCAAGGGTAAGAAAGAACTAGGGCAAAAAGGATTGATTTTTGCCACTTTTACGGTTACACCCCAAACTTTCAAAAAGCGCCAACCACTACCTTTTTCTCGAAAGTTTCAACTGACTGTTGTATTTTTTTGCAAGCATCCTCCAAGATTTCCGACAGACCAGATTCATTGTAAATAGCTGTATAGAGATATACGGTGTTGGAATCCCTGGTAAAATCTGCCTCTAAACACAGTTGAAATTTACAATTGGTCAGTTGATCCAAGCAAGTCGTGATAAGATATTTAAGCGGACAATACAGTAGATTGAGCGCTCGAGATTAATCGAGACATTCAATTTTACGTAAATAAATTCGATGCGTATCATCATGCACCAACTTGCTCCTTACTTCTCCTTCAATATCTTTCAACTCGTTTTTGAAGAGTAAACACTCTGGTCGGATCGATGGTTGAGAAGATGATGGATCAAATCTTGCCGAGTTGCGTAGACCTTTCCACGGTATACACACGTAAACAATGATTTTGAATTCATTTTCTTTTTCTTGAAAGAAAAATCGTTCATTCCTTTTATTATTATTCTTTTATTATATACGAAATAATTTTCCCAAAAAAAAACACGAGGAAAAAATGAGGAGATAAATTGGAGTTCCTAAAAAAAGACGAATTATAATTTAGCAGATACAATTTTAAAAAAATGAATATTCCTTACATAGGACTAACAAAATAAATGGAAATTTTTTACATTTTATTTCTGGAACCTACTCATATGGTGCATGTAGCCCTGCCCAACTGCACCAGGGTTGGGAGGCCGTGTGTTCGAGCCCAGAACTGCATCTGGACTGAATTTTCCTCGTCTGATCTCGCCTTTTATATAGGGTCCACCTCAAAAAAAAATTTATTTCGAAACTGCACCAACTTTTTTTTTATTTTTGAAACAGTACCAATTTTTTTTTATTTTATTGGAACTGCGCCAACTTTTCTATTTTTGGAACCGTGCCAATTTTTTTTTATTTTTGTAACTGTGCCAACTTTTTTGTTTTTGGAACCGTGCCAACTTTATTGGTGTGATGCATCATGGGAAATATTTTCCCTTTATAAGGAAAAACCCGACGAAGAAAATTCAGTCGATATGCAGTTCTGGCCTCCCAGCCTTGGCGCAGTTGGGCAGGGCTATACACGCCATATTAGAAGTTGCACATATGATACGGTGCATGTAGCCCTGCCCAACTGCACCAAGGCTGGGAGGCCGTAAGTTCGAGTCCAGAACTATGTCTGGACTAAATTTTCTCGAATTTGTTCTCGAATCTGACCGTAACGGTTATGGGTGCAAACTTACAAAAATGTACTTTAAAAATCAACTATAACTCTCAATACATCAGAGTTTGGTTCAAAACACTCTCCACTAATAATTACAATTGATTGTTTAAAGGTTTTTCGATATCACCTAAACTCACCGCGTCACTAAGACTAATATCCTTAATATCACACAAAACACAAACTTAGTACAATTCCAAGGAGTGATGTCATAAGCGGAAGTGACATCATAACAGGAAGTGACGTCGTAACAGGGAGTGACGTCATAACAGGAAGTGACATCATAACAGGAAGTGACATCATAACAGGAAGTGTTTTCATAACAGGAAGTGACATCATACAGGAACTGATGTAATAACAGGAAGTGATGCCATAACAGGAAGTCACGTCATACAGGAAGTGATGTCATAACAGGAAGTGACGTCATACAGGAAGTGATGTCACAACAGGAAGAGAGTAGTAGGAAGATGCGATTTGGTAGACTCAGAGGACAGACAAGATGGTCGCCCCCATGTAAACCGGAAGTGCCACCATTTTGAATGACGTCACATCCTGTCGGAAGCGGAATCGGAAATGCCTCCATCTTGGCCCGGAACCAGAAGTGCCACCATTTTTTCTAAGATGGCCGGCCCCCAGGTTTCAGTTTCTATTTCCGAAATTATTTAAAATGCCCATAACTCGATAACCATTGGTTCTAGAGCAAAACGGACTAAAATTTGACCCCCATACATGATACCCCACCCGCATTTGGCCCAGTCAAAAATTATTTTGGCCACAGAAAAAAAAAAAACGAAAAAAGGTAGCAAAAGGCACCCTCCTCCATATTGACGAAAACAGGAAGTGACGTCCCAACTTTCATCACATGACCGGAAGTGATGTCATTACCCCCATTTTGATCACGTGATCGGAAGTATCGTCATAGAAGATAGCAAAAGCCCTTTCCCACTCACCTCTATATTGATGAAGAATGAAAAAAGGTAGCAAAAAAGGCACTTTCCCATCCTCCTCCAGATTGACGAAAAATCTGGAAATGACGCCCCCACTTTTCGTTATGTGATCTAAAGTGCATCGTTACCCCCACTTTGGTCACGTGACCGGAAGTGACATCATAGGAGGAAGCAAAAAGTACTTTCCCACCGTCCTCCAGATCGACGAAAGCCGGAAAACACATAGTAAAAAGCACTTTTCCACAGTCCTCCAGATTGACGAAAAATGTTAGTGACACCCCACTTTTCAACAGATGATCGGATGTGCATCATTACCCCACGTTTATCACGTGACCGGAGGTGGGGTTATATATGTGTAACCGAATATCGTATTTTACCAATACTACCGGACACAAATTTTAGTGTATATATGTTTGCTTTGGTTCTCCTCTAAACCCGACTGAGACCATCCAAATGCTACTGCTAGCCTGTTCTTCTATTAAATACCAAAAGATTTTTATAAAAGATCTGTTCCAAAGCAATCCGAAAGTCAAACTGTGCATAAAGTTCGAATCCCCCCCCCCCCCAGCCAAACTAGTTGTGGTGCATAACACTGCAGTTTTCAGTTAAAGCTTATTAAATTTAATAGTAATGCTTTATGCATTACCCAAACCCAAGTATTAAGCTTTACCCAGAGTACTCACGTTGCAAACATCTAAATATTTATTCCATAGTCAATATTTCAAAGTAAAGGCCTTTTCCTAAAGTTCACTTAAGTAAAACTCAAATTGGCCTATCTTTACATGTCTCTACTCCTTCAAACGGCTCTGCACGAAAACCCTTTGCCCCTCCGACTTCTCCTCCCACTTTCCATTGTTCTCCTGGCCCTCAGCTATCCAGACCGTGCAGCTCTCCTGCCCGCCCGCGCGAACTTCCGGTCTCCAGCATAAAAAGCCCCCTCACCCCTCTCTCAGCAGCACAGCTCACAGATCTCTCAAGCTAGAAGGGCCAGCTAGAAGCCAGTCGGGAGTGGAGACGTACCGTCCGTGGGATGCCATGCCGGGCAAAATTATAGTGGTTTGTATGTTGTAGTTTAGCTTTTGAAAGTTTGATTTAGGACCCCCTTAATTTAAATTCATAGTTTAAATTCGTAAACTTAACTTCTAGCTTAGAGAAATTATGGTGGTGACGCCTTAAGCGGCATATTAGGTTTCCTCACCCCATAACGTCAGAGTGGTTCTCTCACTCTTGGAACAGTTTCAGCGGGAACTAAGGGAGGTTGATCTTTTGTACTTGGAAAACTTAGAAACATAACTGTGGATGGTTGATCGTGTATGAAACATACTGTCAGATAGACTGCTATCAGTTGTGGCTGTTCAGTCTTGCGGGTGTCTCCGGGAGCACTCGGTATTACTTTTTCTAATATGAAAATTTGAACTTTATTCAAACACAAGTGTTGTTTGTCTGAAATCTTGTGAATTACTAAACCTGTAAATTCAACTTGTTGCTTTTAAATAACTTGTATTCAAAAGCTTTCCGAAGCAAACTACGATGTAAAGTGTTATTTCATTCTCTGTCGCTAAAATAAAACCAGAAGTTTTAAGCTTCAGTTCGTTTGCTAGACTGATTAATTGTTTAAATGGAAAATAACTATGTAGCCCAGTTGTAACTTTTAGCTTATATAAACAGTTAAATTCCAACGTTGGTGGCAGTGAATACCAACAGTATTAAGGTTAGGCCCTTTAATTAGGACCCGACGCTCCATCCCCCATGCTGGGACGTAGCCCACGCTGTGCTTATGCCGTAAAAGTCGTTATAATCACCGCTGAACCTTAGACTGAAACTCCATGTACATCTGGGAAACCGGGGGGGTTACAAGCACCTAAGCGGTCGTAGCGTCCGCCGTTACAAAGACACTCCCCTGTCGAACATCTTTGTGAATTTCCGCGAAGAGTTATTCCAACAGACCCCAGGCACCCCCATGGGGTACTCGATTTCACCGTGCCTGGCGGAAATAGTGCTTCAGTTTCTAGATACCCACGTTTTGTCCTCTCACCCCGAACTTCGAGTGTGGACTAGATATATTGATGATACCTTCACTGCGCTTCCCGACGACCGTCTTGGACCTGTCAAGCATACCTTGAACAACTGGAGCAGCTGTCTTGAGTTGACGTCGGAGGTTGAGCAACGCGGATCCCTTCCTTTTCTAGACGTTCTAGTCCGTCGACGTGGCAACTCCGTTGTCTGGGAACAGTACACCAAGCCTACCCAGAGCACTAGGATGATTCTATTCCACTCCGGGCATCCCAAGTCACAACTCCTCGCTGTGCTCGATAACAAAATGGTAAGGATCAAGTATCGAACGATGTCCAACGCAGATGCAACCAAGCACTTCCTCCAAGCCAAGGAGAAATTTCTCAACCTAGGTTTTCCTGCCCGTCTGATTAATAAGGCCATCGCTAAGGCTAGGAGATGGCGAGAAAACCAGTCTCCAGTCATGCAGTCCCCAGCGCCTTTCCAAGTTGTGTCCTATTGCCCCAGCAAGGGAGACCGTGTGAAGCGAATCCTCTCACGTGGAGGTGTCCGGTGTTTCTTCCGCAACCCCGCGAATCTGAATTCACTGCTGCAACCAAAGAAGAAGCAGACCCAGACCCCCAGCTCCTTCGCCGACGCCTCCACCACCTCCAGAGACTGGGCTGCTACCCCTTCTCCTCGAGGAACCTCTGCCAGGACCAAGGGAACTTTCTCTGGAGCTACGTGGGTCAACCACCGATACAACACTAGGTTCCAGAGCAAGAACGTCGGTCCTGTGATCCCACCGAATTGCCAGGAACTACATCTAACAACGTAACCACAACTGCCTCTCCTCCCCCCTCAGATGACCCCGAGATTCTCTGCAGCCTCCCGCAGAACAAGGCAGCGGTATATGCTATCCCGTGCTCGGACTGCGACGCCATCTATGTGGGCGAAACCATACGTCGAATTAGCACCTGAGTTCGAGAACACATGAAGGCTGTGGAGAAACGGAAAGCCAAACGAAGTGCAGTTGCTGCTCACCACATCGTCCAAAAATCACGAAATTGCTTGGAAGAGCACCACAATGCTTCTGAAATCTGAGACACAGTGTGAACCACATCTTCGAGCTTTGGAAAGCATCTCCATCCATCATTTCCAGAATGCCAAAAATCTCTCATGAACAACCAAGAAGCCTCACATTGCGATGTCAATCGGATTATTACACCAGAATTGACAGAACGATTGAATTGCAAGTGGAAAGCGCTCCTCCCCCCCTATCTCTTCCCAAGCTCCACAGATGGAGCCACTGCTCGCCGCATATTATCCCTCCTCCCAAACCGAAAGCACAAACACGTGCGGGAAATTCAAAACAACTTCCCGTTTCTCCAAGTTAAAAGGCGTTCGTTCAATGCTTGAAGTGCCTGAGGAAGGTGGGAGATCTATCTAAAAGATAAAAGACCACCGAAAATTCGCACCTTGATTTGCGACAATCAAGGGACAATTTTGGTAAATAGCGTACCATGTTTATTTAAGGGCAATGAGTACAGCTTTCAGTTCTAGAACGTTGATGTGGTCTGGGTCCTGTTGTGACCACAGTTCGGATACTTTGTGGTGAGCTATGTGTGCTTCCCAGCCCTCCAGTGAAGCGTTGGTCAGTAGGTCTGGGTGCTGCTCATGGAGTGGGACATACTGAGTTCGAGTTGGAATGCTCGAACACCTAAGCACTGAGCAGTGTTTCCATTGGGAAGTCGGGGCCTATTGTTGACATTGTGTTTTGGTCTGGCTTCCCCATTTGTCGATGCGATAATGGTAGAAGGGTCTCGTCATCCATTCGCCATAAGGGACAAGATTTGCCGTGGAGTCCATCTTGCCGATGATGGAATTTAGTTTCCTGAGAGAGTCGTTGGTTTGGCTTCGAAACAGACGGGCGTGCTGAGATAAGTCTTCTATTCCATCACTGTTGCAGATTTGGGATTGAACCATACTCCTAAAAAAAGTAAACTTGCCGGCCCCCCATGAAGGCCGGCTGAAATTTGTTTCTTTTGCCTAGGAAAATATACAATACCTGTCAATTTTGCATTGTGTTCTCAATGCTGTGTTTCATCCTTGAGTGTTGTGGATTCGGCCAGCTTGGGACCCCACTGCGCATGCGCATGGTAGCCCTCCTCCACACAAACCCACGAAAGCTAACCATCTTTTGTTCTCTCTCGTTACGTCAGACGGTGACGTGGAGGTAAGGTGGGTTAAGGTATTGTATATTTTCCTAGGGAAAATAAAACAGATTTAAGCCGGCCTTAATGGGGGCAGGCAAATTTACGCCTTTTTATTGCCGATGGAAAATATACAATACCTGTCAATTTTGAATTGACAGCAGACCAGATCAAATTAGGTGGCGGGCACCTTCTTAGCGAGTTCCCTAGGGTTCCAAAGCTGGCGTTCCCTGGAGTCGGAGATCCCATGAGCACAAATTTTGTTTTTAATGAATTTTTTCTAATGATTTTCGTTTGCTCAGAGGGAAAAGGGAGGAGTTGTCTTTGCTTAGGAAGAGCTGCATCCTCCGGAGTGGATGTTGTTTTTCATCTTGTTTTCGCTTGTGTTTTTTTTTTCTTTTTGATCTTCTCTTTGCGGTGAAAATTTGACAACCTGCGGCAGAGGTGGGTGGCATTGTCGGCTTGAGTAGAAGGCTGGAGGCCAGTGGTGGCAATTTGGTTGATTTTCATGAACAGCCACACCCAGTGGCAATAGCTAAAAAGTTTACCAGTCATTGGGAAAGGAGGTGGATCGTTCCTGGGAAACAACAGGGAGGGAGCTACGATGTTTTCTCTTTTCTGTTGACGGTGTCGATCCTTTCGACCATCGCATCCAAGCGTGGTGGTGAACAACGGTTTCCGACTAAGTCTAGCAATGGTGTCTGACGGCCACCTTGTTGTTTCAAGTTGTTGGGTGAGAAGGAACAATGGTTGTGTGCCAACTTCCGTTCTTTTTCTGAGTGTGCTGCATCTAGTCAATTCGTTAGGTGCGAGGTGCAGGTTTTCTTCGCTGTAGTCGATAAAACATTAAAAAGGGGGGGGGGGGGCTGGAGCTAAATGACTTACATCGTAGAGCCAGTCTTAATTCTAGTGATGAATTTCGAAGCCAAGTGAAGAGCCTTGCATGCTTCAAAGTCTTCTTGTTTCAGGAAAAAAAGTTCAATAATTTTTTTTCAGTGGTTGATGAAGAGAAGCTTCTCACAAACTTACACAACACACACAAATTTCAATATACAGTTAAACCTCGTTATAACAATACCTATTACTACAATAAACTGTTATAACAATACTATTTTCAAGGCTCTTCAAGCATCAATGTATTTAAAAGTGATTGGTTATAACAATAAACCTGATATAACATTCTACTTCCAAAGACCCTTGCATATCGTTATAACGTGGTTTTACTGTACAGGAAAGAAACAGCTTTTGCAAATTTTTAACAGTTTTAACAACGGTGGATGTAAACACAGTCGACTGTCCTTCACGTGCTACCTCCTTTTTACTACTTTCGCGGCAAAGTAGTAAGAACGAGGTAGCACGTGAAGGAAAGCCTGATGATAAGTAGTCACAGTAGTAATCAGCTGCGAGTGGTGATGCAAAACGAGAGCGTTAACAATCGTTTATCGATTTGTTCACAAAGGCTGGACAGCATCGGAAGATGAGGTTTGTAGAGAAAATGATGTGTCCTCTGTCTTGAGAAGCTCAGCTCACTGAATGAATGAGGGATCATCTGCAGCAAGGTCATCGGGAAAAAGAATGTAGTGATCTGGTTGCCTAGCACCAGCCGTGGCATGTGCGGGGACGAAAACAGTAGGTTGACGTAACCACTACTGTAGAACTGATGCGGAGTCAAGGTAATTCACATCAACCTGCCGAATTGCCAGGGAATGTGACAAAAGGATGGCAGGACGAACATTTGAGCCATGCTGCTCATCGGTAATTGCGGTAGCAGAGAAGCAGTGACTCGTCGTACCATGGCATGATGACGAGGCAGCGTATTTGTAATTTTTTGTCACTCGACGTCGTCATTGTTACTCATTCGTTCGTTAAAGCTGCTTTCGTCGAACGAGAGACCGATGGAAGAGAGTTGGTTGCAGACGTGTGAAAAAACGAAGTCGTGACGAGGCGGTTGCATTTAGAACTGTTATTTCAAACGCCGGAAATTTTGTTTACCTGTGCAAAGCCCATCCTCAAGAGCTGCAAGGTTCAGCAGAGAGGAAGACGAGCAGCGAGAGGAAAACGAGAGGAAGACGGCTTGGAGCAACGAGGTGGCGGTGCGTCAAGGGACGAATGGACGAACTGAATTGATGGTGTCGCGGCATCAGTGATCAGTCGTCACGAAAATGGGCAAAGGGGACGAATGGACGTCCATCAAGACTACTTCGGCTGGGTTCGAAGATGGCGGGACGAAAGCTCGGCAGGCAAGGCGACACCGTGACGGTAGCACACAGTAGAGACGCAGGACACATGGACAAGTCAGACCAGCAAATGCACTATCAAACGAAAGCTTGGTAGACAGGTCGGCATTGAGACGGCAGCAATCTGTAGATGTGTGGATCTCAGGACGGTTAATTTGAGGTTTGAAATCTCGTTCAACGAAGTTCGGTCAATGGAAACTTGCAGGCAGGTCGGTGTTGTGACTGGCGACAAGGATGAACACCGAGCTCATGTTTCGTTTTTTGTAATCATTTATTGCGTAATTTTCCCAAAGAGTGCAACGTCAGAATGAGGGTGTTTTCGTGTTAACGTGACGATTAAAGCGTGCGGCAGTGAATGACAGAATGCCACGGAGTGGGGGAGGGGGGAAGGAGGAGGTCAGGAGGCGAAAACTCCTACGGACATCAGCCAAGTTGTTCTTTCTTTATTGGAAAAAAGATTGCTGATGGTCTGTTGACTTTGACGAAAACATCCACGGGAAGCAATATAGCGAGAAAAGTGAGGTTATTTTGTAGACATTTGGGGACAGAGGCGGTTAATGTCGAAACAACCAGGGTTGTTTGGGCTTGTGACGTGGTCGGTTGCAGAATTGCCACGAAAGCACCCACTAGGATTGTGTGAAAATCGAAACTTTCAATTCGATTTCGATTTTATTATGTTATCAAATCCATCCAAATCAAAATCGACAAATTCCATTTTCGAATTATTTTCGAATTTTTGAATTTTTTTTCAATAAATACACTTAAAATAGGTTTAAAATAAAACTTAGCATCAAATAAAACATAAATTTAATCCAAATGTAAAACAAAACAATGACAGACGGTTTTAAACAAATTATGAAGCGCAACTTGAGCATGTCAGTGGCTGTAGCTAAAAATATGTTTAGAATTGTAAATAACAGATTTTAACTCACAACAACAAAATTCCAAAATTCCATTGTTTACATGCTTTCATCGCTACCTGGATCGCTACAGCGTGCCTCAAAGTTTGTTTACTTCCGATTCCATTCATAAACCTAATCCGGGTGAGCTGATTCACAAAAGCTAAACCGGAAGTGGCCTCTCAAAAGCAACATAGCCACTGGAATTAGCAACGAACCACACCGTTCTATTCCAACATTTGCGGGAAAAGCTCATGTGACATCACACTCAATGCGCAGGTGCTCTGCTGACGTCACGTATTTCTGTGATCTGTGGATCCAACATGGCCGCCGTTTTCGATCAGATGAATCGACGCAACTTGGGACTAACAAACTAATGACATTATAAAACGTTAAGTCGGACCGCTCCGAAAGTAAAAATTGTGTTCGTGTGTATTAAGCTGCCAATCGACAACATGACTGAAAATGACCACCGGACGGCCAGTGCTAGCTCAAGCATCAGAGCATCAGAGGCGGACTGGCAAGATCGGGGGGTCGGGTTTTCTCGACTGGCCTCTCATCCTAGTGGCCTCTCTGCAGAAATAAATAAGTTAAAGAGGAAATTCAGTGTATTATTTTAAATATTTCATTTTTTGTAATACTCGGTTACTCTTTTATTTATTCGTGCTAAGTTTCACACCTTTTTGCTGTACCTACTAAATTAGTCCTTCTCAGTTTGCAAGCAACGTAGGTGTTGCTAAGTCTTTTTTGTCCTCCAAATATGACGCCGAAATTTCTAGTTTCAACCACAGAAGGCCGCTGTTTACTAAATGCGGTTTCTGGCATCATTACGAATAATAAATGAATGATAGAGCAGCTGCGCCTGCGTATTGCACGGAAGCCGTTCGTCTTTAAGTTTATAGTGTACGTACACATTTTGTATGGAGTGATTGCATTAACTGACAGGACATTAACGAACGGATCATTCGGTTACTATTAGCCATGGAGGTCATAAGAGAAAGAGAAATTGAAGAGTACGTTTCTTTTGTCACGGAAATTAGAGAACCGATGACAAATCTTCAATATGTTTTAAAACGACAAAATTCGGGAGAGGAACGGAAGGCCATCTCGGTTAGGAAGAATTTGGTTAAAGTCCGTTCTGCGCCACTTGGAAAAGAATTAGGTAAAATAAGAATTAAAGCGTATCAGCAAAAATATACCATACCAGTCACATGACCGAAATCTAACAAATACTAAACCCTGGCCTAGCACCTTGACACCATCCCCATTTTCGCTGAATGTGGGCATACATTTTCAATTTTGTCTTTCCTTTACTTCCTTAACTAGGCTCAGGTCCTATTTCCATGTTTTAAAATGCAGAAATTGAGATTCAATTATTGTTGAAGGTAGATCCAAGAAAGGTGCCGAGGAGAATGAAGCCGAAGGGTCTGTGGCCCCCTTCATGTTAACTCGCAAAAATGTAGCTAAACTAAGACAAAAATTAATCCAAAAAACTGGAAAAAAACAATCGGCGAATCCCCCCCCCCCCCACCCAAACTTTGTTCTGGTTCCGCCCTTTATTATTTGCATCAAACACTGCTGTTGAAAAATCCCACCCAACGAAACACTGCCTACCTGCCTGGCTACCTGCAGTGTCATAACACATAACATTGGGCCTATTAGGTAATCAGGAGGGTTAAATCACTTGCTTTTCATAATAAAAAAAAATTAGTTCACAGAGTCTTCGTGTATATACCTGGTGTTCAGCATTCTTCTAAAGCCACAAAAAATAAATTTAAGGCATGTGAGGGGGGTTTAAAAAATTCTTTCTCTACTGTTCATTACCCTACTGTTTCCCTATTGCTTTTATTTATGTGGCGCCCGAAGCAGTGTCTAAGACGTATCGTTTGAAGCCAGGAAAGGCCTCAGAATTTCTAAAATTCCATCAGCGTCCGGGGTTAAGCCCCGGACAGAGCCCCCGGACCCCACTGGGGGAGCTCACAGCGCTCTCCCAGACCCCCTAGCTGCAATGCATGATTTCACACATTTTAACTCTCTACCCCCCTCCCCCTCCTCCTACCCAACCAAAGCCAAATGGACTTCGCTACGTCACTGGGACTCCCATAAGTAGTTGTCAAAAAGTGGCCCCTAGCAGTCACCTTCCCGAATGGCCTCCTGACTGCCAGTCCGCCTCTGCTGAAAATGGTAACCATGGTAACGAGAAAGTACGGCTTCTATGCACGACCTCGGTGGCTGATAATAGCGTGAACTGTCTGAAATGTTCTTCTCGTTTTAACGTTCGCGCCAACTATTTTTCGATACTGACGGTTGTTTATTATTTACGAGTTCAAGCAGTAGGCCTACGTAATCATGTAACCGGAGTAGTTTACAGAAGTGCAAGCGTTACGAAGCCAAACGATTATTATTGTGTAATCTCGTTAAAACTCCAACACACGATTTTACTACATGCACAATTTCTTTTCCAGGCCTCTAAACGCAGTGTATGCCAGGGCTTAAAATTAGTATTTTCCCCCCTTTTTAATAGAAAAAATTAAAGATGTTTATTTACCGAGGGAGACGGGGGTTGCAAATTAGTTGCATTAATTGGTTTGCAAATTGGTTGAAAATTAGTCTGATTGTTAGATTATTTTTTTGCCTTCCATCCCGTTTGGTGTGTGATGTTACAAACTTACTAGCTTCCGAAAGTGCAAAAGGTCCTCTTTTCGGTTGTTCCCCTCCCCACCCACCCAACAAGACCATTCATTAGTATTTTACCTCTTTCTTTTAACTTTTTTTCAGTTCTGCATGTCCGCCAACTACCCCCCCCCTCCAAGTTGTTCTTTACAATTGGCAACGCCATTCAGTGTCATATATCAATATTTTCTCTGGGAAGGGGTAAATTTTGCGTCCCCCCCCCCTTATGAACCCTGCTGAAAAACGTATGACCACTTCATTTTACTGTACAATTATTTTTCTTACTGCGTGTAACCTATGGCATCATAAAGACGTTAGAAAATAGCGAATAAATAGTTATTTCAAGGATTTGTACGGCTCCTCGGATCGTTTCTTCCCTCCCCCCCCCCCCCTATTCTCTAGGCAAGTAGAAAAGGTGCAAGAAGGGTTGTTTGTTTTTAGTAGGGAACACGAACTCAGCGCAAATACCGAACTGGGTTATCTGCACTACGATGAGAGGATTTTGTGATAGATGTGACAGTAATACAGAAAAAAAGTAAAAGCTGTAATTGTTGAGGTCACCTGTGGATTAAACAATGGTTCGGCTGGAATTTTAATTATCCGTATTAATAATATTGTTGGCTAAAACCTGCTGGGAAACACGCGTTTCTTAATCCACCGTTTGAGAAACGACGTAAATATCTTTAGGGCCCCACAAAAACAATACTGTTTAGCATCATGGTAGGTAGACTTAATACATTGCGCAATGCAACTCAATTCAATGAATTTGTATAACTCTCACGCACATGCGCACAAAAGTACGCATAAAATCACAAGCCCCAGAGACGTCATTTGGCGGGGAAAAAAGATGAACTCGGGAATGACAAACTTTTCCTAATACTCAATCCACTCGACCTTGCAACAAACATCTTGAAATCAACTGCTACGATGTTTTTGAAGATTACAGAAATAATTTTGATTCATTTAATGTTGAAATTTTTAATTTAAGGTGGCTTTTTCTTGCATGTATTGACATTAGGATGGTACTAACTATAAAATTAAAGGAAACAAATAGAAGGCAAGGTAGCCTAGGAAGTATTTTCACTTCCTAAAAGCTAGGCATATTATTCCAAATTTTTCAACCATTAATGTTTATTAAAAAAATAAATAAAAACTCCAAAATGCCGGTATTACCTGGTTGATTTTGGTTTTTATTGCCTGTTGAAAATGTACATTACCTTTTTTAAAGTATTCTCCTTCTCAAAATGAAATTAAATCAATCCCATAGACTTTGTCAAGGTGGGCGGGCACCATTAGACTCAAATTCCCTCAGGTAGCGACCGGTTTCCCTCAAAAATTCAGTGTGTAAAGGGGGGGGGGGTGCATGTCGGGCAGCAACAAATGGCCCGATACAGTAAAGTCCCTCCGCTTGGTGGGACATGTCCCAGAGGTAATGAGACGTGAAGATCGTGGTATGTCTCCAGGAGGCAGTTTCCATTGTTTCAGTGATAGGGTTGTTGCTGTAGTGAGCCCAGGATGTGGAGATTGCACGGAGTTCGTGGGCCGTTACTCTGATGCCTTCAGAGACATAGTTTATGTCAAGTGCTTCGTAGGCTTGGACGATGACACTTCTTTAGCCAGGTGACGATCATGCAGGTGGAAGTGGTGCCGACCTTATTACTGAAGGGAAGGAAAAGTTGGGAGCATCCCAGACAGATGGGCTTGGATGCCTTAGTTAAAATTGAATTGCCCGGATAGGGCAAAGGAACCGCTCCTCTTCATCCCTTAGGATGGAAGATAAGGACGGAATGATGAAGGGATGAGTCCTCTCGTTGGGTCTGTGAGTTTTAGCACGGAATGATGCTTGTGGAATCTATGTTATTCCAGCATAGTCGGGCAGGAAAAAACAGACTCTTTCTGTGGCAGAGAGGGCTTGTAGTTTGATACAGCGGAGACAGGCTGCCAGTGCCACAAGGAATGCTGTTTTTATTGTGAGGTGGCTGAGTCTAGCCGAGTGTTGCGTTGCAAGAGGATCGTCGCCGAAGGATCGGCCTTTGGTGGTCGATCCCATGCGGACTGTCGGGGAATGTGTCCAACTGTAGAGAAGCTTTAGAGATGTCACGAGCCGCCTTGGACATGAACCAAGAATACACCCCACACACCAGAGGTTGTGAAGGGGCTCAAGGAACGGGATGAGGAACAGTGGATCTAGGAAAGGATCGTTGGAAAGCGGATCGTTGCCAAGGGATCGTCATTCAGCTGATCGATCCCAAGCGGATCGTTGCATAGTCAATCCATGTGTAGTCCAATTAACGCTAGCACGAGCCGCCCCGAACATCAAAGATGTGAGGGGACCCAAAGGACGGAGTGGGGAACGGCGGCTCAAGGATCGTAGGATTGGAGGATCGACGAACGAAGAGCAATGGAAGAGCAGCCGCATCGTGCAGCAGCAGAGAAAGAGATCTAAATGAAAGGGATGGATTAAGGACGAGATCTTGTAACCTGTAAAGAGGTTCGTGTTGCCAGTCGTCTTGAAGAAGGCATGTAAGGCAGAATGGTACACTAGGACGGTAGAGTCTCTGAGTCCGCTTTGAATAAAGTTGTGAAAAATCGGAGGTGGTCTTGCATAGGGGGTGGATTGAATACTTGTTTTGAGACACCAATGAATCCATCGTTTCCAATGACTGTCGTAACTCTTGTTGGCAGAGGATCGGACGGTTCGTGATGCAATGCGAGTGGCCTCGTTCTCAAGAATGACAGGTGCTCGGAGGAGCTGGATGATAGCAGCCACCCTAGAAGTCGCAGTGTTTGGTGGTTCGAGTGGAGGATCGATCTTTCGCGTAGGGCCAGGAGGTTCGGATGGCGTGGTAGCCGGTGAGGAGAGTCGATGAGGAGGGTGACTAGTAGTGGAAGCCAGGTTGCGACCAGCCAATTCAGAGGAAGAGGATGGCATGTAAAGAAAACAATCGGGGACGTCTGTAGCAGTTCTTGTAGTGGAATCTCGGAAGGAACAGGGTCTCTTTGGAACGGTAGGGCAGGTTGATCCGAGAGGGACGGGTTGGTGAGTAACAAGAATGAGAGTCCTTGTCCGCAGGTGGGACTTGAGAAGGCAACTGAGTGGACAGGATGGGACGAGGCGGATCATCCAGGGCGGCAGAAGGACCAGCATCCTCAAGGGAATGCTTGTGTCGCTTAAGGATGGAGGCAAGCCAGACTGTCGTGTAAAAAAAACTGGAGCCTTTCGTTTAAAGGTTTGGAGTGAGGAGTCTCTGAGGGTCCGCCCGGGGGCGGCCGGGGCCCGCGGATGCGCGCGGAGTGAGTGGTTCACTGGTCCGCTGAGCGGTGGAATGTCTAGTTACCGACAGATGGGATGAATGTGAGGACAAATCCAGAGGAGTAAGTTGCGTTCCTGCAGAGGATGTTATCAAATTGGCAGCAACCTTTCGGGCTGTAAGTTGAAACTTTAAGCAAGTGTATAGTTCCTTGGTACGAGAGAGTTTGTTGGCAGGAGAACGTAGGTCCGGCACTGGTGGAGGATGACTGCAAGGGATCGGGAACGTAGCTGTAGTGTCACTAGGCATCAGGACGGCTCAAAAAAGAAGAGGATTGTGCGGTGGACACGGCTGCAACATTATCTGCAACCGGTGGAACCGGAGGGAATGCAGAACAAGGAGTGCGGGGATGAGGAGCCATCCCCTGGCGTCCTTTTAGCACGAGGCATAAGGACAGCATTACCGAGGATGGGGTAGGACGCAGCACATGGCGCGAAGCTGGGAACAAGGCGAACGGCTTGATGGCTCCGAGGGAAGAAGAAAATACAATACCTAATGTGGTGGGAAGTGCCGTTTCCTGCCTCTGCCTTACGGACAAAGGTCTAGTAAGGGGAAGGAAGGGTGGTGATGATCGTGATGTTGTTGTTCTGAATGGGAGCAAGTGCCCCCCCCCCCCACCTCCCCCGAGTAGGGAAACAAGGGGTAACGAGAGGAGTGTGAAAAGTATCCTGTGAGGAATGCATCGAAGAGCCCAGGAGTAGGGCTTGGGAAACTGTAGACTGATTCGTGTAGGCCTGTCCTAGAAAGCTTATGTCCTTTTCCCGGAGGTATAAATGTGGACAGAACTGGTAGGGGACCAGGGGCAGTAGGATGCGGAGGAATGGGACGGGACATGGAGATAAATAGGATGGAGATCTCAGTTCGCAGGAGAGTTGGAGGATCATCGTTGCTTAGGAATCGAAGCTTTGGTGGATGAAAGGTAGGTGAACACTGGCTCGATGATCCAAGAGGAACAGAGAAGGCTTGGTGATGGTAAGATCGGAGGCGGATGGCGGAGCGTACGTCCGAGCATCGAAGGACCAGATAATGAAGAGGATGGTGCCTGCGAGATGTACGAAATATGACCTGAGGCATATTGGCCTCTACGAAAAGCGCCCCATGGTTGCTTCAGAAGGAAATGAGGTTATTAACGCTGAGAAGATAGCAGACGGCAGATTGAGTGGCTGTCGAACAGCACAGGATCGGTCTGTAGGGATGCGTCCGGATCGACGATGTGTCACTGTGGCAAGAGGAATTATCCTGATCCTAGGATAGGATGGAGTGGCCCTCCGGCCTGCGGATCCAAGGACTGTAGAAGGTATGGTCGGGAGCGGAGCCTCAACCGGTAGAATCTTGGAAAACTGTAAAATCGATTTAACATTATTTTAATTAATTTTTGAGTGTTCAAGTGTAATTTTAATGTTAATGAACTATAATGCTTGGTTTCGGTTTGGCTACGGCGTTAGTTTTGATTTGGCTATGGCGCTATTCAACTTCCAGTTTTGGCGTGCGGTGGTGCTGGAGTCGTCATTGATGTTTGATGGCGTGTTTTACAAAATGTTTGTGTGTATACAGTATGAAAAACGTGTTACTCCTGGCTTGCATTTTCGTTGGTAATGAAGCATGTTTCGATTGTCCGTCGTAGTAAATTTGGGAGGTGGCCTTTCCCAATTCCTTCGTAGTCCGTCCCGTTTGTCTACAACAGTCAACCTGTGCCATGTTGGAGAACATGCATGAAGAGGGACGTGATGCCGAACGACGCCATGACGAATGAGGTGGCCTGCGTTTTGAAGTGATGCTCGTCATGTCAGGAAAAAGCCAGCAATTTATCCTGAACGTCTAGAAGCAGATTTAATCCACTTCTAACGAAACCATCGTGGAATTTCATCGCGACAGTGTTACCAGAAATGAAATAATGGAACTGATACATTTCAACACCGTTGGAGAAAATGCCGTCATTATTCCATCTAGTTCGACCTCCTGTTGATTTTGAGGCCGGTTTAGAGTTACTGAACTATGTCCGACACTGTAGGTTTGACTTTTCAATTCGTTTGGTCCGTGAGTACATTAAAACAATAAGTAACTCCGCATTTAACCATACGAAACATTACGCGCCGATACGCCAGCCAGTAAAATAGAAATAGTGCTGATATTTGTATTTACATGTATTTATTTGTTCGCTATTCCTGAGATAGCATGTCAAAAGGAAGAATAATTGAAATATTGGGTACTCTCTCCTAATAGCAAAATTAATCCAGGTTAAAGGAAGCTGACCTCCTTGTGGATTTAAATGAAATATATTTTTCTCAGCCCAAAGGCTTATCACTTAGCAAAACTTAAGCTGGGAGGAGATTTAAGAAAAGCAGAGGTTGGGTTATATTTTGCGAAATATGAAAATATATTTAAGAAGGTAATTATAGATAAACCTTAAGTTTTATCAACCTTTATGTGGAGAAAGAATAGCCTATTTACTAAATTATTTATATAGCCTATGGTATTCAATTTCGTAGGCCTATTGACAAATGAATTTGCCGACTGAATTTAACTCATGAATTGAATTCGATCAAACCCATTAACAGCTTTTGGTGTAGCCTACTAGGGGCAAATATAAAGTAGAAAAATCACCTTATATCAACGCTTATTTTCACAATCACAAGAAAAAACAACAAATTTCCGCAAATTTTCGATAGTCAGCAGTCTTGGAGGTGGAATGGCTCAGGCGACTATCATCTTCAGGCTCCACAACAACACAGACCACTACTTCGTAACGACCGTTCGTCTGCTTCGAATATTGGGTGCGGCCTCCGGTATTTGTTGGGCATGTTGCGAATCTAGAGCGCGGTTGCCGTTATTCGTTGGGTTTGTCGCCCATTTCTCACGCAGCCGGCGATCGAGTTCTCCACGCATTAGAAACTGAATTCCAGGGTTTGAGGGTCCCTGGATATTCATCAGCACAGCCTTCTCTCGGTTGTGGTGTTGAATAGCCAGGGATTCAAGACTTCTCAGATGTATATCACTTCTCGAATTTGAGACTAGGAGCGTTTTTGTTCCTTCCCAATCTATATTGTGCCGAGTTTCCATGTGGTGGACTGCAATGCTGTTCGTTCTAACTTTATTCCTAGCATCGGCCATGTGCTGTTTGACACGGGTCCTAATTCCTTTCCATGTCTCACCTACGTAGTCTGCACTACAGTCACCACATGGAATTCGGTACACTCCTTCATTTGTATTTTGAATTTTTTCCAGGATCGTATCTTCCGCTTCTTGCACTTCATTCTGTTTTCTCATGTTCTGTCCAGATTGATTCCTTCGTTTCATAAGACAGTCTTATAGCCCTTTGCTATTCTTGATGTAAGAATCAAACCCATTTATCTGCAGTACTCGCTACACCATGTCCGTACTTTCATTCATGTAGGTTAGGGCAATTCTCGGTCGTCCTTTTTCTTCCTTCACACTTTCCATCTCGCACTTCTTTTCATCTTCTATCCTTTCTTCTCGGTTTATAGCTTTTCTTTCTTTTCTTTCCTTTTCTACTACCACTGCTTTTTGAATCAATCTGTTTAGGCAGCCAGGTGGATAGCCTAACTTGACAAACCTGCCTTTTGCTTCGCTCGTTTCTTATTGCACGCATTGGGGAATGTCACGCGGATTTGCACCGATTGACGAATTATTGTGAAGAACTAGGAGCATTTTTAAGTGAACATATTTCGGACAGGCTGATGGAGATAGTAGTTTTTTACGTGTCGAAAAATGAACGGCAAAAAGTGACGGAAAGACACGTGGCTAACTCGAAAGATTGGGTGGACACCGAGCAACGTACGAACTAGCGCTGAAACCGAAAGCAGACGATGATGAAGAAGAAAATAAGTTTCCCCACGTTGTGAATCTTGCAGCTAAAGAATTGTCGGAAACTGAGTTGAGTATACTAAATCTTGATCCCAAGTTTATTCCCAGGCCTGCGAGGGCTACTGAAGAAACAAGAGCGAACTTCATAGCAGACGTTCAATCCCTGCTGGATGGGTACACGTGGGATCTGGATTCCCGGATTCGACTTCAACAGATTGCAATCAGAAGGCCAACCATAGTACCAGCTAACCTAACATGGGGACAGATTGAAGCTCTAAGGAAGTTGCAGATGAGGAATGACTTAAGAATATTAAGAGCAGATAAAGCAAATGTTACGGTAGTCGTTGACAGACTGATGCACGATGAGCAAGTTTTGACTCGACATCCGAACTTCTGGAATGTATGAAAAAACCGAGAAAGCACTGGGAAGCCGGCCTACGAGGGATGTGACATTTAGTTTGACCAGACTGGTTGACGAGGGATTTCTGACGAAAGAAGAGAAAAAAGAACCCGCAAAAGTTGCCGCATATATTTGCGCAAGTAAAATTGCACAAGGAGGCTAAGCCACTCAGACTTATTACATCTGCGAAAGGCGGACCGTGCCAGAAACTGGATTGGCTTTTAGCTGAGAGGTTAAAGAAGTATGTGGTTTCTAACAGTTGCATAAAAAGGACGGCTGACCTTCTGAATGAGATTGACAACATTAAGTTGGAGGACGACGAAATCTTGGTCTCGTTTGACGTAGAAAAACTTTTTCCTAGCCTCACTCATGTTTTAATTTTAAGGATGTTTGATCTCTCGGCCAAGAAAGCTAAAATAAAATGGAATGAGTACGTAAAAGACAGATCTCCTGAAGGCCCTCCTGTCCCACATTTATGTTGAATACGAGGGAATAACTTTCTGGCAAGTCAAGGGAGCCCCCATGGGGTACTCGAGCTCACCAGTGATCTCGGGAATAGTTTTACAACATCTCGATTGCTTCGTCGACAATTTTTTCCCTGAGCTAAAACTGTGGAAAAGATTTGTGGGTGATGCCCTCGCCATCCTCAAGAGAGGCCATCGGACAACGTGCAGCGAGTCCTTAATGCATGGACGGAAGAAATTAACATGACGTATGAAGAGGAAAAGAAAGGAAGATTGCCGTTTTTGGACGTGTTGCTGGAGAGGAATGCAGATGGAAGGATCTGGTTTCAGCCCGATCGAAAACCAACAACATCAGGCAGAGGAATTCCTTACACATCTGGACACCCCAAAAGCCAGCTTAGAGCAATAGCACAGAACGAGTTTTTCAGAGTGGTACAGAATTCGAGAGATCTGAGAACAGCGAAGAGCCACCTAAGCGAAGCAAAAGGCAGGTTTGTCAGGTTAGGCTATCCACCTGGCTGCCTAAACAGATTGATTCAAAAAGCAGTAGTAGTAGAAAAGGAAAGAAAAGAAAGAAACGCTATAAACCGAGAAGAAAGGATAGAAGATGAAAAGAAGAGCGAGATAGAAAGTGTGAAGGAAGAAAAAGGACGACCGAGAATTGCCCTAACCTACATGAATGAAAGTACGGACATGGTGCAGCGAGTACTGCAGAAAAATGGGTTTGATTCTTACATCAAGAATAGCAAAGGGCTAAAAGACCGCCTTATGAAACGAAGGAATCAATCTGGACAGAACATAAGAAAACAGAATGAAGTGCAAGAAGCGGAAGATAAGATCCTGGAAAAAATCCAAAATACAAATGAAGGAGTGTACCGAATTCCATGTGGTGACTGTAGTGCAGTCTACGTAGGTGAGAGAAGGAAAGGAATTAGGACCCGTGTCAAACAGCACATGGCCGATGCTAGGAATAAAGTTAGAACGAACAGCATTGCAGTCCACCACATGGAAACTCGGCACAATATAGATTGGGAAGGAACAAAAACGCTCCTAGTCTCAAATTCGAGAAGTGATATACATCTGAGAAGTCTTGAATCCCTGGCTTTTCAACACCACAACCGAGAGAAGGCTGTGCTGATGAATATCCAGGGACCCTCAAACCCTGGAATTCAGTTTCTAATGCGTGGAGAACTCGATCGCCGGCTGCGTGAGAAATGGGCGACAAACCCAACGAATAACGGCAACCGCGCTCCAGATTCGCAACATGCCCAACAAATACCGGAGGCCGCACCCAATATTCGAAGCAGACGAACGGTCGTTACGAAGTAGTGATCTGTGTTGTTGTGGAGCCTGAAGATGATAGTCGCCTGAGCCATTCCACCTCTAGGACTGCTGACTATCGAAAATTTGCGGAAATTTGTTGTTTTTTCGTGTGATTGTGAAAATAAGCGTTGATATAAGGTGATTTTTCTACTTTAAATGAATTTTCACAGTAGACCATGGGGCAAATATAACTATTACTAACATACTAGGAATTTTTTAAATAAATGTTTATTTATTGTTACTGTTATTTGCTTGTGGAAATGAATTCTTGGTCTTGATAAAATATGATTGAACCCGGGGGAACATTTGCGATAACATCGAATTCAAGCTTAGTCATAGCGAAAATAAGGTATTGCAAGACATCCTGCAGAAGCGGGTGAGAGCGGATCGCAGAGAGGACGAAGATCGCTGGTCCAGAGGACCGGCGGACGAGAAGAGGATGGAGTAGCTCAAGGCGATCACGTTGGCGTGAGTACCCTATTGGGAAAGAGGATGGCTTGAGGAGCGATGGATGGGAAAATGTCCAATAGGCGGTTTAAATCTTGCAAAAATATAAGCATCTTAGTCCGAGGATGGATCGGTTCTCTGTCTATCCGCTCCTAAGGGTGGAGCAGAGGGAACCGGGAGCTCCAGAGGCAGGAGTAATGACCTAAGATTGTAGTAGTGACAAGAGGTGCAAGCATCCCCCCCCCCTCCTTCCCCATTCACCAGACTGAGGTCTAGTAGGGAAATGATGGACGACGTAATGTTAGTCGTGCTGGTGGTAACGAGGAACGTGAGGCCGGAATGGACGTTATTGTAGAGGATGGACACAAGGATTAGATCAGTTGAGAAGCAGCTTATAGCACAGCTGCATAGGACGAAGGTCGAGGAAAGACGAGCGGAGTGCATCGTCAGAATATTTATCAGAAAAGAGGGTGAAGACGGAGAAGGCGGTGAAGACGCAGAGGGATACCGTACCCCTGTAAATAAACAACAGCATCCAATGCTGGAGGGAAGGAAGGCGCAATCCGACAGCGAGCGGTGAAACGGCTCAATAAAAAAGGGCTGCACATTAGCAATGCGTAGTGGAGAGCCGCGGATGAGGACCATCGTCCATCCGAATCTCTCCGCGCACCGCCCGAACGCAACGATGACTTGAGCCACCCTGGGCAGGAGCCAAGGTGAACGGCGGCAGCGAGAAGCAGCGGACCAGCCAGAAGAAGAGTAGGATCAAGTGATTCACGATCCGCAGAAATCTTGAAACTGCAACCATACCCGTAGGGGACGGGTCCGGCAAAGCTGGCTAAGCTGGCTAAGCTGGCAAAGCGGATCGAAATCCGGGAGGACGGAGCCATCCTTAGGATCGTCCCCCATCCACAGGAGGACGAATAAGTCGAGGAGCGATGTGAACAGCGCGACGTGTAGAAAAGAAAAGGTAGCTTACCGCTCCGCCTCGGCTTTTATATGATGGAGGCTGTGCAGTAAGATGCGCAGTAGGTAGCGAACCGGAAGGACATCTTCGATTTAATTTCTCTAGATTGAACAGCATTTTTTAGAAGGAGAACGATTTTAAAAAGGTAATTTCTACTTTCAAGGTAGCTAGAAACGATATTTCCATTTATTTACAATAGTGTGGTAAGAAACTAGAAACCGAACCTAGAAAATAAATGGAAACTGCAAAAGTTAGGTAGTGGGACCTGATGAATAAGGCTTACTGATGAATAAATTGTTACAACAGTAGCTTGTTTTGAAGGAACTCTTTTTCTAAAGAACTAATTGTTCTGCGTGGTGGTCGTGTGTGTCTTTCCCTAGTTATGTCGTTTTCAGACCACCGTAGACGCCAGTTGCCGGTATTGTGTGTAGTCCCTAGCTGTCTACTTTTCAAAGTGAATTTGTAATTTCGTTTGTTAAGCCTAACTTTCAGCAACGCTATTTGAGATGATCTGTCAGATGGATGAAACAAGTTTTAACTCCTCCCCTGCAAGAAACAATACAGAAGACCATTTCACTGTGTTGTAATGCTTTTCAGCAACTCTGTATGGTACCATGTTAACCATTGCTAAAATAGCGTAGCCAATGCCCTAAAATTACAACAGTAAGATTTCGTTTACACCCCAACAATTTGCCAGAATTGCGCAATGTATGAAGTTAATTTGAGGAAATAAAACATAAGGAAGGTGCTGCTCAAAAAAAGTGATAGACAATAAAAACATATAAACTTAAATGTGTGTATATTTTATAATAAAAATTGTTGACTGTAATAAACGAAACGAACACTCTTTGGTACCATGGGATTGTAATATCAAGACAAGATGCACTAACACTGCATTAGTAATTTGACGTGTCGTATGGTAAAATTAAAAAAAATCTGAATGTGTGGTGTACTGTAGAATATCTACTATATTGCGCATTATATTAAAAAAATTGTCTCGTAACTTTTGCTACTACGATACGGTAAATGCGCCAGAATATTGTGTGCGACTATGCAATCGCTGACCAGATAAGTTTTCACAGACACTGATATTGGTTTTCTTACAAAAAAACAAACTGAAAGCTTCGTTGTTTTACATCTTCCAGTTCCCTTTGTTCTTTTTATCAGAATTTTACATCTCTTAAATCCTCGAACACCATATTTTCATAAATTCAGCTGGTAAATATGGTGGTGGGGGAGGAGGATAAATCATATTGCGGTGAGGGTATGTGAGGTTGATTACTTTAAATTTATTTACACTTTTTCGGTGTATTAATAAAATATTATTATTAATATTATTATTAAAATATTCACACGAAAATTGTGACAAAGTCCACATTGAATATAACACTGCAATTTCATGTGGCCAATTTTTGTTAGGCTACTCAATACAAAGTAATGTTTTACTAGCGTTTTATAATTGTCTTTATTATTATTATTTGTAATTTTAAATCTGTGGGTAAAACTAATGACAACCAATAAAACTTACGTGAATCTTCCCGTTAAGGATTTAAAAAAAAATCAGAGGCCATTAGGAATATCCCGCCCTTCCCTCCCTCTGGCCAGTCCGCCACTGTGAAAACAGGACATCATTCGCTTTGCTCACTCGTTCAATAGGAAACAACACCACAAATACGCGTAATAAAATACTTTAATATATCACACCCGAAAAGCAGGGAGGATAGTGCAGTAATTAACAGCAAAAGGCTATACGCGCATCGCATTCATTGTACCATCCAGATTCAATCATAGCAATTCGGTGTATCATCCAGATCACCGCAAAGGTAAGTGACGACTCACTTTGTATTGTTAAGCGCGAAAAGAGAGGAGCCATCTCGACATATACGTTAGCCTCTAACCGGCCGCAATGTTGAAGAGCTGACTTGCCGAAATGCGCAGTTATACGCAGCAAAATTTTTCGTATGATAGGCGTTGAGCGCACACCTTTGCGCTGAGGTAGAGCTGACGTCAGCCACTGATCGTGTACTATCGGGCGACGGTTTATCGCAGAAGGACGTACTCAGAGGTTAGCGACGTTTTTTTTAGCATAATACGCTTTGAGCTTCTACACTGCAACTCACCCACCACTAGACTTTAAGTTCTTCGGATCATAATTGCACAAATGTGGCTGGTTTTTGAGGAGATGTCGCTGACGTAAATCGCTTACCCCATTTCTTGGCCACAACCGCATTAATTCAACGTGTGACACGTCGAATTAAAAATGAAAGTTTTTTTGTTTTTTCTGGGGGGGGGGGAGGGTAGGGTTTTTTTTTTTTGCTAACTTTGTGTCAATCCATAGTTTTGCCTAATAAAAGAACACACAATCGAAGTTTATATTCAAGTTCGCACGTAGCGAACTGATATTAGTTTACCAGGAATGTGATTACTGAAACTTGATAAAATTTTTTCAAAGGCTAGCCCATAGAGATACAAGTTGAAAAACAAAATAGAGCAAAATTGAAAAAGAAAAAGATTGAATTTCTAAATCAACTAATAATCGAAATCGAATCGCACACCCCTAGCACCCACAAAGTGAATTACCATCAGAAGGGTGGATTTAAAAACGAAGTAGCAGTGAAAACAGGCGGTGCGACGAGGTGAATGAACGGACTGATCTGATGGCGCGGCAGTGGTATCAGGGTGTTCAGTCACGAAGAAGGGGACAAACGGGTTTCCTTTGTTAGTTTTGACGACGGCAGACAAAAGCTCAGCAGGCTAGGCGGCATCGTGGCAGCGACAACAATCGAGGCGTGGGACACAACCTTGGTAGCAGGTGGGCAACAAGATGGCATCGAGCAGCAGATGTGTGGATCTCGGGACCGTAAGCTCGAGATGTGAGTGAGCAATAGAGGCGTGGATCAGCAACGAAAGCACGAGCAACGAAATCAAGCACAATGAGTGTGCGGAAAACGAAAACTCAGCAGGCAGGTAGTGTAGCGGCGCTTACAGGGTCTTGAGGTGCCTACTGTCTACAGCACCGACATCTGGCAAAGTTGTGATTTGTTAGAAGAAATCATAAGTGGCGGTTACTTTCATGGAAAAACAGCATAGCGTGTCTACTGCACGGTTAGGAGAAGAGCGTCAACATCCTAACTAAACTTTTATGACCTATCTAATCACGGTTTACGGCCACCACGATGGGTAGTTATTTTAAAATGCCTAAATAGGAGTTAGAATAAAAATGATTTGTGATTATTTAACCCTTGCAAATTAAATCAGACTCGGAAGTCAAACTGTCGTTTAAAACAACTTTCTTTAGTATTTTAATGAAACATGACAGAGTATCTACAACACTGAGTAACTAGCTTGTTACAAGAATCAACTGAATAGCTTTAATTAAAAGCACACTTGGGATTTACATTTAAATCGGTAAAGAACTGAATAGAGTTCACATTACATAATTTTGACTAGAAAAAGTCGATGTGAGTTATCGCAACTCTCTAAGTTACAAACATGACCCTTGCAGAATGTAAAATAGTCTTTGAAAGAATTTAGCAACCCTTGCACTAAAATCAGTCAATCATCACACTGAATCAAGGTTAGTATCTTATGGAAACCACCATTTGAAAGAGTCCACTTTAACAATAATACATGCTAGATCTCGGTGATCTTTTGATTATTTAATGAACACCGAGTTCATATTAAACAAGAAACGAAAAGCCGAACGGGACCTTAAACCTTTAAGTTATGGGAGTCCTAGACCAAAATTGCCGATGGCGTTTTGACTACCCATAAGTTTACTCAAAGACAGAAGTTAATTAAATTTATGACTATTAATTTAGAAATAAGTTCCAAAATAAAAATTCTAAAATAAACTAGTTACCCTTGAACTACTACCTTGCCCAGCATAGCAACACTGGGACAGGACATCTCTGCTCCGACCGCTGTAGTAACCTCAAGCTATGCTATCGACTGCTGGCTGTAGCTGAGTTTTATACCTGCTGCTTGGCAGCCAGGTAGAGGGAAACTGCGTACCTGTAGGAGAGCGATGGAAGGGTGAAACGGGGTAATGGGAGACCTCGGGAGGAGTAGAGACTGACTCAGACCGGCCAGGCTATCAATACCGGAAGTGGGCATGAAATCGCGGACGGGCAGGGTAGCTTCGAGCTCTGAGTGGAGGGGAAAGTGGATACTGTTTGTGGGTTGGACGGGAATTGTAGGAGCTTGAAGACCAAAGGGAATTGCCGACTTTTGGGCATTAGAGGCCTTAGATGGAAAGTACAACTGAGTTTGGAACTAGTGGTGTACCGATTCCGATACCGATTCCGGTTCTGAGTACGGTTCCGTGGTATCGCTATCTTGGTGGATACTGACTACCTTTCAAAAATCGGCAGAGATCACTAAATCACTTGATTTTGACATCTACTTTACTTTTTCCAGGGGTATGCGACAGTTGAGATGAATTCTTAGAGGTCTTGGGAACAAAAAAAATAATTTCAGTAGCTTAAATCGACGTAAAACAGTGCTCGATAGTAGTATCTTGGATGAATAACTAACACATTTTCGCGCGATTTTAGTTGGCCACTTACCTGTTTACACCAACTTTTGTTGAGTAGGTTGCATCATACAACCATAATTCCATCTAGGATGATAATATACTAAGCAGGATACGTTACAGTTGATTCCTGTTTAAGGATGTCAGGACTTTATTATCATTAAGTTGTTCCCTTTGCTTAGCGTTTCACAGCTTGTCGATCCTGCACCGTCATTTTTTTTTTTTTAAATGGTGCGTTTGATTGGAGTCGCAGTTGCATGCACTCCGGGCTGCAAAGCTTTGCTAAGACTCTTGGGCATCCGGGCTGCAAAAAATCTTCAAGCATGCTCTTATTTAGCCAGTTATTTTTATTTTTATTTAAGTTTAAAATAAAGTTAAATTTAATACATAAAAAAAAGTTTTAATCTTATCAGCTTCACTGAAAGACTTGGACCAATACAAGAAGCCAAAATCCTATTTCAAATGCACATCCAGAGAAAATTTTAAAAATCGTTTTAATTTTCTAGTTATTTTAAAAGTTTTTTTTTAATTTTTTTAAGTTTTTAAATTTAATTTAAATTTAAAAAAGTATTAAATCTGATACATTCGGAAAGCAAAAATTTTAAATCATATCAGTGCCAGTAGAAAAAGGGCTTGGTGTTAAACCAATAAAAGAAAAAACCTATTTAAAAAAAATAAATGATACGTTATTTTCATATTTTTAACAATTTTAATCCAATTTTTAATTTAATAAAATTTTTTATTTTATTTATACAAATTTGTATATATCATAATTTGTTAAAAAATGTATGTAAATTAAAAAAAATTTGATAAGCAGAACCCTGTGCTCCCTGAACATAATTTATTCTTTATTATTAATTTTTTTCAATTCGCTGTGGTAATCGGAACCGGTATCGGAACCGTACAGAACCGGTCTATTGGTATCGGAACCGGTACCGGAATCGGAATTATGGTACACCACTATTTGGAACTCGTATCAACATGAATAGGCCTATAAATAAAAACTACGATATTATGTATCTCAACTATTGAAGGAGGGGGGGACGGAGTTTGTTGCTCAAAATTAAATAAACTTTTTTTAATTGAAGGAAAAGGCTATTTGTGTACATTCGGATTGAGGTCACTATGGTTTTATGTGCTTGGCAGCCAGGTAGAGGGAAACTGCGTACCTGTATGAGAGTGACAGAGGGGTGGAGCGGGGTAGTGGGAGACCTCGGGAGGAGCAGAGACTGACTCAGACCGGCCAGGCTGTCAATACCGGAAGTGGGCATGAAACGCGGACGGGTAGGGTAGCTTCGAGCTCTGAGTGGAGGGGAAAGTGAATACTATTTTGGGGTTGGACGGGAATTGTAGCAGATTGAAGAGCAAAGGGAATTGCCGACTTTTGGGCATTAGAGGCCTTGCATGGAAAGTGCAACCGAGTTTGGAACTCATATCAACGTGAAAAGGCCTATAAATAAAAACTACGATATTATGTATCTCAACTATTGAAGGAGGGGGGGACGGAGTTTGTTGCTCAAAATTAAATAAACTTTTTTTAATTGAAGGAAAAAAGCTATTACTGTACATTCGGATTGAGGTCACTATGGTCGGAGCCCTGAAATAAAATACAAGATACACACTGAAAATGTCCGGTAAAATAATTGTAGTTATGTTTGCCATTTTTAAACAAGGTAGAGTTTATGAGAATAAGTTACGTTAAAAGATTAAAATGAACCAGCTTGTGCTTAAATGCTAGAATGCATAAAATTTAAAGTGTATTATCGCAGCCGCAAATAATAACATAAGAATAGCCGAAGTTTTCATGGTTGCTAAAATCGTCACCCTAGTAAAAATAAAAACGTAGAGTACTGGTCCATCTATAACAACACTAAGCTAGTCGGTTTTATGCCTAAAAATTAATTTGAAATATAAATGATATTTACAAGTTTGTTCTGGAAAACGGCGACGTGAGTTGCGTGCGGCGGCGCTCGGTTTGAGAAAATTTTTAAATGGCTGTAGTAAACAAAGTATGGTGAATTTTGGTGTTCTGTCTTCTCCGGATGGAAGATAAAGTTCAGGTCTATTAAACAGGGCAAACGGGTGTCGATTTTGTCCATTTTCCGTGGAGACATGAATTTTCAAAGTTGAGGTGGTGAAAATAGGCCTAGCCCTCGTGAAAAAAATAGTCCACAAGTTTTTGATGTTTGGTGCCGGTTCTCCTAATCAATCTTCAGGATTTTAGGCCTCATGCTTTACATGCCCCCACACGGGAGATTTCATTTGGGGCTCCTGTTGAAGACCAAATGAAAGCCTACAACAAATGATTAGTGCACATAGGTATGTCACAACAAAAGCTGCCAAGCCATGTAACTAAAATTTGCAAAGAAACACCCTTGGTTCATGCAATCAAAAACATAGAAAGTTTCAACTTCTACTTGGAAGTTTCAACTTCACAGGTTGGCCTTAAGTAGTGATTTTACCTTAACTATATACCCAGTTTTTACTATTTTCTCAACCCCTTGGGGTCGTAATTGTATTTGTAATCGTAATTGTAATTGTATTTCCATTTGTATTTCCTCCTCGTTTCTCGTGCAGGCGTGCTTGCCTATTATGTGAAACCTATTTAAGCAATGTTTGGAAATAAAGTTGCCTTTTCAACGACTGGACTTGACCAGAAAAGTTCTCCTGCCTTGGACTACTTTCTTCCGGGGAAAATTGAGTTGGGGAAATATGTTAGGACTAAGTTAGGCCTACTTGAGAAAAAGAGGGAATGACTTAGGGTTAAGATTAAGCCTAAAGGCCCTAGGCCTATTTTGCTGGGACTTAGAATTTATGATGGATTAGTGGTTTAGTTTAAGAGTTTGAGCTGCTTCTTTCAGTGAGTCCCAAATGAACCTAATTCCGCCTTAGACTTTTAAGTCGTTTTAAGGACAGGGGCCATAGCGTCTTCGCCGTATTAGCTAGCGAAGTTCGAGCAACCCCGATGCGCAACCACTAGTGGCTGCATAGTTTTAAGTCCCCATCCAACCCCCAACCTTTTAGTTAGAGTTCAGTCTAATGGCATGTCTCCCACTTTGCTATTTTCCGGGCAGTGGTGCCAAAACCCGGGAGTCGTTTTCATGGCCTTTAGCAAATGGGAGTGTAGTGTGTGTGTAATTAGAAACCCTTTCGCCTTACCCTAGAGTTAAGTAGTGCTAGCATCGCTCTTGCGGCGTCCGTTGCTCTCTCCCCATTAGGGGGAGGGGCAACTCGGATTCTGGTTGTTGCCTTCTTGTGGTTTCGAATAGTCGGGCTTTTGTGCCATTGTATGTTTCCTTTTCTTGGCTAGTAGTTTGGTTTAATTTTGGTTAGCTAGCTGTATGTGATAGGCAGTTAAAGATGGAACTCGCCCAGCTAAAAAATAGTCGAGCGGCTAGGAGGCCAATCATTACGAGGTTGATCCAAGAATTAAGGCAAGCAATCACGGATGAAGATATGGGAGAAGTAGAAAGCTGTTTAGCTAAATTGATTGCAAAAGAAGTAACCTTACTGCAAGTTAATGAGCAATTAGAAGTCGCCAGCCCAGCAGCAGATGTGGCCGCAGAAGTAACGAGCAACGATACTTTCAACGACTTAATTATTGATGCAAAAGTAGCAGCAAATAGATTTCTAAAGTCGAATGTAGCAACAGCACCTGCCGTAAGAAGTGTGAAATCCGCCAAACTGCCAAAGCTTCAAATTCCATAGTTCAATGGAACCTTAGCAGACTGGGAAAAATTTGCTGATCAGTTCTCAGCAGGAATTGACAAAAATCCAGATTTGTCTAAGGTGGACAAATTTAACTATTTAAAGGGGCTGCTAAAGGAGTCAGCCAGTTTGACAATTGCCGGTCTATCTTTAACAGAGGCGAATTACGACTACGCATTGAAGCTACTTGAAGAAAAATATGGAGATAAGCAGCTGTTAGTGGCGGAACATGTACGTTTGTTGTGGGCACTCAAGCCAGTAGCAAGAATGGACAACATTGTAGAATTGCGACTTCTTATAGAAGACTTTCAAAAGCATTTGCGTTCCCTAGAGGTGTTGGGGCAAGATGCGTCAACAATGGGGTCCTTGCTTTGTCTTATCCTGCTTCGTTGCTTACCCAACCCAATAGTTAGAGAGTGGCACCGTCAAAACAAAGGGATGCCAGTATATGAGGGGGGGGATTGAGGCTTAATGGCGCGTCGACAACTTGGTCATTAGCGCCAACCTCAGTCACAGTGCAGTGGTCCGGGTTGCCACTGCACCACACATTACAGAGATGTTATTCAAACCCCTAACCTAAATCTTGTCATACATCTGCACCTCCTGCAAAAATTGAAAAACACCGGACAGGAGGACAGACTTATCGCCCAACTGACGCGCAATGTCATGCGGAAGATGGAAACGACGACGAACACCATCAAGATGGCGACAATCAACAAGTAAGTGCCGGACCGTAAGTGGCCGTCGACACCAAGAACATTCAGGAGGGTCAACCCCCCGCAAAAGGAAACAGTGAGTAAGTCGGGTGTGACCAACTCGCAAACGGGCCAACACCACCTCCTCACGGCGACTGCGGCGACACGCCGAGTGCCACTCCTCGACAGTGCCTTTAATAGCTCGTAGTTTATTGCCGTCCTGTACATCCCACGAAGCTTGCCAAAAAGCGTGTAACCTCAGACGCAGAGTTGGAAAAGCGTCCGAGGGAACAAGGCTGAGATCCCTACCGAGAGGGCCAGAAAGGGCCCCTTTTGCTGCAGAATCCGCTTGCTCATTTCCACCTATCCCAACATGGCCCGGGATCCAGCAGAAAAGCACGGTTTTCCGCTGGCCAGGCAAGCGGGAAAGCAAAGCTTGGACACGTTGTGTCAAGGGGTTCCGAGGATTGTAAGTCGCCAAGGACTCCAGGGCACTCATGGAATCGCTTAAGATAATGAAATGCGTGCCCTGAAGGCCAAGGATCCATTCCACCGCCAAACCGAGAGCCAAAAGCTCTGCAGAAAACACAGAATAGCCTGATGGAAGGCGATGGGCAACCGTCACTCCCTTACAAACACAAGCACAAGCCACGCCAGCATCTGACTTCGACCCATCAGTAAACAGCCGCTGATAACCGGCATACTGAGAACACAGCCGCCGGAACTCCTGTAAGTACCTTGCAGGTAGAGTGGAACCCTTCGGGAGGGACGCCAGAGCAAAAATGAAACTGCCACCTGGGACAAGCCAAGGGGCAACTGGCATTGTCCCAAGCCTCAAGACGCAGGGCATTTCAAAGGCTATCTCCTGACAGGACTGCTGGAGCCTATCGCGGAAATCACCCTTACCCACCCTGCGTCTACCGACTCGCAAGTCTGGCCCAAAAACCATGGACCAAGCAGGACTGGATTGCACAGCACGCAAACGCACAGCATACTGAATGGCAAGCTGTCGCCGACGAATGGCCAAAGGTGGCTCCGAGGCCTCAGCATAGAGGCTGACCACTGGAGAAGTTCGAAAAGCCCCAGTCGCCACACGCAGGCCACTGTGATGCACAGTGTCCAACATCCGGAGAGTGGAGTCACTAGCCGAATCATAAACCATACACGCATAATCAAGTTTGCTGCGGACAAGGGCTCGGTAGAGGCGCAACATGGCAGCGCTATCGGCACCCCATGAAGTGCCCGACAGGACCCGCAAGATGTTAAGCGCCCGCAAAGCCTTGTCTTTAAGCTGACGTAAGTGTGGAAGCCAAGACAACCTGGAATCGAACACCAGACCCAGGAAACGTGCCTGCGGGACAACAGGAATTTGTGCCTGTCCCAAGTACAGGCAAGGATCCGGGTGCAGTGTTCGTTGGCGGCAAAAGTGGATGCACACAGTCTTGTCCGGAGAAAACCGGAAACCATTACTTACCGCCCAGGTCTGGACTTTGTTAATTGCCAGCTGTAGCTGCCGCTCGCAGGTCTGCATGCGAGCTGCCCGAAAGCGCAGGCCGAAGTCATCGACAAACAATGACTGGGGAACAGCAGCTTGCTGAGCAATGGGGTTGATCCCTATAGCAAACAAGACGACACTAAGAACACCTCCTTGAGGCACACCATTCTCCAAGACAAACGGGCGGGAAAGAGTCGCCCCGACACGAACGCGAAAAGAACGGCCTGAGAGGTAAGCAGAAAGCAACAGTGGCATCTGTCCCCTCAAGCCATAGTTATAGAGATTACGGAGAATCCCATAACGCCACGTCGTATCATACGCCTTCTCCAAGTCAAAGAAAACCTGAACCAGATGATGACGCAGGCGAAAAGCCTCCCTCACATCTGATTCAAGGGCAACTAGATGATCGATAGTTGACCGAAACCGTCGAAAGCCACACTGGGACACAGATAAGAATCCCCGTGATTCCAACACCCACACCAACCGCTCACTGACCATCCGTTCCATAAGTTTACAGACACAGCTAGTCAGAGCGATTGGGCGATAACTGGAAGGAGAAGTAGGGTCTTTGCCCGGTTTTACAATCGGGATGACCACTGCTGTCTTCCAGGCTGCTGGAATAGAGCCCTCTGCCCACACACGGTTGAACATCCCCAGCAAGAACTGCTGGGAGGCAAGAGGCAGATGTTTCAACAGTTGATAGTGAACATTATCAGGCCCCGGGGCGGAGTCATGCGACTTGGACAAAGCTGAAACAAATTCCTGCCAGGTAAATGGTAAATTGTACTCCTCTAGCCCATCGGAGCGAAAGTCAAGAAAGCGAGCCTCTTCTCTACGCTTAATCCCGAGGAAACCAGGATCATAATGGTCATCACTCGAGACCCGCGCAAATGCAGACGCAAGACAATTGGCGATATCTGGCACAGAAGAGATCACGGTATTCGCCACCTTCAGCTGTGAAACCGGGGAAGGCACGCTCTTCCCCGAGATCTGGCGCACCTTCCGCCACACCTGCTGAGAAGGCGTGGAGCGCGTGATCGACGAAACATAAGCTGCCCACGAAGCACGCCTAGCCTCACGGATGACATACCTGGCACGGGCACGACAGCGCTTAAACGCTACAAAGTTGCCAGTAGTCGGGCTGACCGTGAATGCACGCAACGCTCGCCGGCGGGCCTGAATGGCCTGCCTGCAAGCAGGCGTCCACCACGGAACAGGAACCCGCCGCGGCTGTGTGGACGTACGCGGGATAGTAGCATGAGCAGCAGCAAGGACCACATCAGTGAAATGAGTGGAAAGTTCATCCACATCAGAAAAGTCCTCAACCGCACGCTGAAACACAGCAGCCTCAGCAAAGGCTGACCATTCAGCACGCTTAAGCGCCCACCGGGCTGGCCTGGAAGCCACAGAACCCCCTTGTGTTGTGTTTTCAGTATATGACTTGCAACTGCTGGTAGACTTTGTTAAAGATGAATTGAAAGGATTGGAATTAACGTACAGCGCCGCACACTTAAAGGAAGGAGCTCCTGCACAAAACGCAAGTCGAAAGGGGGAAGTGTCTCGAGCCTTAACCATGCCTTCCACCTCATTGCTTGTCACGGAAGGATCAACAGGAACCAAGGGTGGCCACATGCAGCCTTCTAAACCATACTGTGTGTTTTGCAACGAAGGAGGGTTACACTCGTCTGCAGCATGCCTGAAGACTGTAACCAATCAAGAGCGCCGCATGGCCCTATCAACGTCACGTAGGTGTTTTCGGTGTTTAAAGAAGACCAACCATTTTGCAAGCACATGCGACCAGCAAGTCAATTGTAGGATGTGTCGAGCTGTGACTCACAACACGGTATTTTGCCACAAACGCAACTCTCCCTCAGTCGCCCTTGCCAGCAGCAGAAATATGCCAGATATGTCAGAAGTTCCAGCCAGAGCAACTAGCCGCATGAGAGCTCCATCACAGGAGGTAGACACGTTGGCTACAGACACATCTCATTCTGCCGTGATGGCATCAGCGTCTTTGTCAAGAGGAAACAAGGACAAGACTGTCTCCGTGTGACAGACATTGCGAGTATGGGTGCAACATGAAGGAGGAATGGAAGAAATTGTGTTGTTGGTCGATTCGGCGAGTGAGCGCTCGTTCATCTCGACACGGTTGGTAGAGCGTTTAAGATTGACAGTGAGTGGGGAAGAGGAGACAGTAATTCATTCGTTTGGAGGTGGAAAACGTCAACAGAGAAGCAAAATAATCTCCTTTTTGCAGTGTGGAAGCAATGGTGTTCAAGTCAAGCTTTCTGCGCTACAGGTTCCGGAAATTTGTCATGGGGTCAAGATTTGGGAAAGTGGATTGATTGAAAGATTTTTGCAAGATTACCAAGCTCGCAGTTGGAATCAGAAGATGGGCCCAGGGCAAGTGGCGAGTGTAGATGTATTAATTGGCGCTGATCAGTACTGGAAAGTGATAACTGGTCAAATGAAAACGTTAAGCACGACTCTCATGGCAGTCAATAGCGTTTTTGGATGGATGTTGCATGGCTGCACGCCCATGTATAGTACCAACACAACAACGGTGTCAATGTGTGTAGCAACAACCGCAGATGAGAAAACGGAATGGCCTGTTGGTATTTTCAAGTTTTGGGAGCTCGACAGTAGTGGAACTTTGGCAGAAGAGGAACGGTCGAAACAGACACTACAAGAAGTAGAAGTTTGGGAGGCATTTCGTAGAACCACTACACTGCAGGACAATAGATACCAAGTAAACATTCCTTGGAACGAGAAGAAGAATGAGCTTTCAGATAATTTCGAGGTAGCCTTGGAACGCTTGTGAAGGTTACAGTGGAAGTTGAGACAGAACCCTGCCATGTTTGAACGTTATAAGAGTACCTTGTTTGAATATTTGGAGAAAGGACATGCGGAAGTAGTTAGGTTAGAGGAGCACAGCCCTACTGTGTATTACATGCCTCATCATGCAATCAGCATGCAGGGCCAAGTTTGAATCCGCCCATTTTTGATCTTCTTCTTCGTTTCCGGTGGCCGAAAATAGGCATAACGGCAGATTTGAGCAAAGCCTTTTTGCAAGTAAGACTGAATCCAAAAGATAGAGACGCAACTCGATTTCTATGGACGGATGAGCCCTGGAAAAAGGGAACCAAACCACCCTTGAGGGTACTACGCATGACGAGTGTACTCTTTGGAATGAAAGCTAGCCCGTTTTTACTTGCCGCAACTATTCGCCTGCATGCAAGCACACACCCCTCGAGTAACAGGGAACTCGGTCAACTTTTGGATTTGCACACATACGTGGATGACCATTTGAGTGGAGAGGATACTACAGCTGCAGTGCACAAGACGTCTACAGAGGTGTACGAGTTAATGTTGAAAGGAGGCATGCAATTTATGAAGTGGGCTACCAACGATGAAAAATTGCGAAAATTGTGGATAGGGGATGGTCGGACATCAGTTGACGAGCCTGTTGAGGAAATGGTTAAGGTTTTAGGTCTCACCTGGAACATTACGGCCGACAGTTTAAGTTTGCGCTCTAGTGCTCTATTGGAAGCAAGCCAATCGGAAGTGTCCACTAAACGTCACATATTAGAAATCCTTGCTCGAGTGTTTGATCCACTAGGTTTTCTTGCACCATTTGTCATCTTGTTAAAATGCTTGTTACAAGATTTGTGGCGTCTGAAGGTGAAATGGGATGAAGAAATGCCAGAGAATCTCCGAGTAGTTTGGTTGCAGTGGAAGCAAGACTTACAGCAACTCGCACGTTTAGAAATTCCACGTTGGCTACAAGTTAGCACTTTACCAGGCTTTCAGTTGCACACGTTTTGTGATGCAGGACCATGTGTGTATGCGGCGGTTGTTTATTTTCGTTATGCGGTAGGCAACCCACAAAAATTCAACACTTGTTTGTTACAGCTAAGTCTAGATTAGCCCCTCTTCAACCCATGAGTATTCCACGATTGGAATTGACGGCCTGCCTCATAGGAAGTCGTCTTACTGAAAGTGTTGCACAAGTTTTGAGCTTATCCAATACACTTCGTTTCTATTGGTCGGATTCTATGGTAGCCTTGAAATGGATTGAGGATGTTCCTTCTAGGTGGAAGCTGTTTGTTGCCCGAAGAGTTCAAGAGATTCAAGCGCTTACAAGGGAAAGAGGCACTTGGAACTACTGCAGCAGCAAAAGAAACATTGCAGATATAATTACGAGAGGACAAAGACTACCGAATTTGCTCTGTAATGAGGAATGGTGGCAAGGGCCCTCATGGCTTAGTTTACCAGAAGTCGCCTGGACAGAAGTGGAACCAGCCTTGAAGGAGGCAGAGAGGACTGATTTGAGTAGAGAAGAGCAAATAGTTCCAATTGTAATTCAAGTAGTTGTGGAAATGACGCCACTGCTCGAAGCTGAGAAATTTAGTTTTTGGCAACGTCTGACAAGAATTACAGCATGGATCCTACGTTTTTGTACAAACTGTCGTAACAAGAATGGCAAGCGAGTTACTTGGTTATCCCACCCGGAAATAGTTGCAGCTGAAAAATATTGGATTTATGTAATACAGGCACACATTTTTGGGCCAGAGAAAAAATCGTTGTTGGCAAAGAATTATCCAAGGATTCCAGCATTGCTCAATTTAAACCCTTCTTAGATGCAGAGAAATTGATTCGTTTAGGTGGAAGACTAGAGTTTACATCCTTTAGTGAAGCTCAGAAGCACCCTCTTTTGTTGAAGGGCGGAGGTTTGGTAGATTTGTTAATACAAGACCGTCATATTCAGGCAATGCACGGAGGGGTGCAAAGCACGTTAGCCCTGTTACGGAAGGATGTATGGATTCTGCGCGGCCGTCAAGCACTACGAAAGGTGGTGTATGGATGTATGAAATGCCGGCGGTGGAACGCAAAACCAGCCAGTGAAGATGAGGCTCCTTTGCCTGCCGAGCGAGTGACAGAGGTAGTACCATTCTTGCACTGTGGGCTGGACTTTGCAGGCTCGGTTTCTGTGAGGGCTCAAGAAGGAGTGACACAGGCTTACATCTGTTTGTTCACGTGTGCAGTAACTCGAGCAGTGCACTTGGAACTTGTAGCATCACAGAGTGCAGCTAATTTCATTCTTGCCTTTAGAAGGTTCGTTGCCAAAAGAGGAGGGTGCAGAGTAATCTTTAGTGACAATGCTCAAACGTTTAAGAAGGTGGACCGATTGCTTAGAGAAAGTTACGCCTGGTTACATAACACGCAAGTACAGGAGGTGACGACTCAGCTAGGCATTGAGTGGAAGATGATCCCTCCTAGAGCAGCATGGTGGGGAGGAATGTACGAACGAATGGTACAAGTAATAAAATATCACCTACGGCGTACCGTAGGCTCTGCACTGCTTTCGTCAGACGAATTTTACACGGTGTTAACGGAGGTAGAATCGGTTGTCAACAATCGCCCTTTAGCACCGCTTACAGAGGATTTTTCAGATGAGGAGTATTTGTCCCCTGCACACTTTTTTCTTGGACGTAGAGGGGGTTGCCTGACAGATAGTTTGCTACACACTGCAGACATCCCTACCAACCCGCAGTTGTTGAGACGTTGGAGATACAGGGGTCAGCTCATGTCTCGCTTCTGGAAACAATGGCGCCGTCATTATTTATTGCAACTTAGAACCGCTCATGAAGTGCAAAGAGGCTCCAAGCAACAAGAACCCGTCCAGCTTAATGATGTCGTGCTAAAAATGGAAGAGAAGTTGCCCAGAGGAAGATGGAAATTGGCTAGAGTTATAGAGTTAACTAAGGGTAGAGATGGCAAAGTTCGGTCAGTTATGTTGCGGCATGCAGACGGAAGTCTCGCACGTAGAGCCGTTCAACATGTTTGTCCGTTAGAAGTCCTATAGGTGCGAACACGGTGGTCACGTCCTGTATTAGTTGTTTTAGAAGGCAGGGCAGTGGCGCACTTTCCCGTAACACAGAAGCAAGAGCATGAAGAACATTCATGAGGAAGCACACGGTCAGGGACATGTAACACGTTAGGGCTCACTACACAGCTTTGGACCCAAGAAACATTTACACTACAAGTTTTTTGCTCATGAAGAACACTTGTTCATCAGATTTATGACATTTCCTGCAGGAAATAAATCAACGTAAAGTTTCGTTCTCTCATTCGTCGGTCTGCCGAACTTGCCATAGGGTGTAAGCGGCGCAGCAACTTTTGGATTAAGGGGATGTTTCTTGACCTTTCGCCCTGCAGTCCGTTTCGGGAAGGGTAACTTGAGAAAGGCCATGAACTCTACCAGTCGGAATTGAGAGAAAATAGTCATTACTGAATGTTCAGAATGAATTTCATCGACCCTTGGAAGTCCTGAAGGGAAGATTATCCAGGCAGTTGTCCCAATCAACGGAAGAGCTTGAAGAGTTTATGGGCCAATTCATCCTGAGAAGATGTATGTACGGACCATTGCTGACGAGAGAAGGCTGAATTCCGAAGATGAGAAAGTCCTACTTAGGTGAAGAAATCTCCTTGCTAGATGTATTCTTCGTGGGGGGTTGGAGCATGACGCAAATTTAGGTTAGAAGTCTAAAAGATACGAATATTTGCTTGATTATTTAAACGTTCGAATGGTTAGGTTTGGTTAGGCTTAACACGGACTTAAGGATGTTGGGGACGTTTTTTGTAAAAATGCTAATTCCTCACGATTAATTACGAATAAGCAATAAGTGCGTTTATATAAGTGTTTTTGTTGTATATTTTCCTGAAAATATGCATAAGTATATACATACGTATATGTAGAGAATTGGCTTACCTTACAATGCAGCCGACCATCCTTCATGCAGCCGTTGGCAGGACTAACAAGGTTAGACTATATTTGTAATCTTAGACTGCATCACTGAAATCGTTGGCCGGCGTAGTTTTCTTGTTCACAGGTGGCCTTAAGTAGTGATTTTACCTTAACTATATACCCAGTTTTTAGTATTTTCTCAACCCCTTGAGGTCGTAATTGTATTTCCATTTGTATTTCCTCCTCGTTTCTCGTGCAGGCGTGCTTGCCTATTATGTGAAATCTATTTAAGCAAATGTTTGGAAATAAAGTTGCCTTTTCGACGACTGGACTTAACCAGAAAAGATCTCCTGCCTTGGACTACTTTCTTCCGGGGAAAATTGAGTTGGGGGAAATATGTTAGGACTAAGTTAGGCCTACTTGAGAAAAAGGGGGAATGACTTAGGGTTAAGATTAAGCCTAAAGGCCCTAGGCCTATTTTGCTGGGACTTAGAATTTAAGATGGATTAAGTGGTTTAGTTTAAGAGTGTCTTGTCTTTGGAGATCAATTGTCACAATCAATTGTCTTTGTTTTCAGCCTGCCATTTTGAGCTGCTTCTTTCAGTGAGTCCCAAATGAACCTAATTCCGCCTTAGACTTGTAAGTCGTTTTAAGCACTGGGGCCATAGCGTCTTCGCCGTATTAGCTAGCGAAGTTTGAGCAACCCCGATGCGCAACCAGTAGTGGCTGCATAGTTTTAAGTCCCCATCCAACCCCCAACCTTTTAGTTAGAGTTCAGTCTAATGGCATGTCTCCCACTTTGCTATTTTCCGGGCACTCCCGCTGGACCAGCAGGATGAAAAGAAACAGTTTTTCATCGAGAAAGGATTGTTTTTCCGTAAGCCCTTTCGGCCTTTAGGAAGACCGTTAATCGAGAAACAGCTAGTGCTTCCTAAAGAATGTAGAGACTTAGTCTTAAACACCGCACATACTAATGCATGGGCTGGGCATCTAGGCCGATCCAAAACCAAGGATAGAGTGTTGACTAGCTTCTTCTGGCCACATTGTTTTGCCGAAATTGACAACTTTGTTTCCACTTGTTTAACCTGCCAGAAAAATGGAAAATCTGAACAGAAGTTTGATGCCCCCCCATGGTGCTAGTGCCCCTGGATGGTGAGCCATTCAACAGATACATCATTGATATCGTTGGCCCCATCAAGCCTACCAGTAAGGCTGGTTATAAGTACATTTTATCGTTACTTGACCCTGCAACAAAGTTTCAAGAGGCTGTGCCCCTTAAAGAGGCCAACAGCCAGAGCTTGTAGATGCTGTCCTCCTTGTCTTTTCTAGACTAGGCTTCCCAGCCGAACTCCAATCGGACTTAGGCTCGTGCTTCATATCTGAACTTACAACTTTATTCTTGGAAAAATGCGGTACCAATTGTGAGTGTGTTAATTCCAGTGTGAACCACCCGCAATATAACAGCGTGGAACGCTTCCACAGGACGCTCAAAGCGGTGCTGAGAGCTCTGCTACGTGCATCCCCAGGACTGGGAAAGATGCTTACCCGGAGCCATGTTTGCTCTGAGAACTGCTCCTCATGAGAGCACGGGCTTCACTCCAGCTGAAATGGTCTACGGAGGAACCTCAAAGGCCCACTGGAGTTGGTGAAAAGCCATTGGATCGAGCCAGACTTTCATCCATCCGTATTAAAATACATCTTGGACTTGCTCCAGTCACTTAAGTATTCTCGTATACTATCTCAGGAGAACATCATTAAAAGTCAAATGAAAAACAAGTATTACTACGACATTCAGGCAGTTGAACGTAAGTTCACAGCTGGTGATAAGGTTCTAGTCCTTAAACCAGCAAGAACCAATAAGTTGGATATTTATTGGGACTGACCCTGTGAAGTCTTGAAACGATTGTCCCATACAAATTATCTTATAAAGAAATCGTTCGGTCTACAAAAAGAGACCATATATCATGTAAATCTTCTCAAGCCCTATCTGCCTAGGGAAGGGTCAAACAACCATTCTTATAATGACGAACGTGAGCTTCCTCACACTGACCATGTATGGTCAGGTCAACCTGGTGATGGCCACCTTACTGCTAAGGCCGCCATGACACTTTTCAAAAAGACAGGCAACTTGACTGAGTTTCAGAAAACCTACCTCCTTGAGGTTTTTGAAAGAGTAGACGGTGTTTTCTCTACTTTACCAGGACGCACTGATCTTGTCACTCACGATGTAGAGTTAGTTGATTCCAAAATCAAACCCTGTTATGTATTATCGCCACGCGAAATTCGAAAGGGATTTGATAGTCACTGAAATCAGGCGTATGCTTGACTTGGGCTTAATCTTTGAAACTGATTCCCCAAATGGTTCACCCATGATCATTGTACAGAAAGAAGACGTCCGACCATGTCCTGTAGCAGTCTACAGAGAGCTGAACAACAATACGGTAACCAAAGATTACCCAATTTCCAATATTGAGGAATGTATTGAGCGTGCAGCTAAGTGGAAATATACATCCATTTTCGATCTCGACCGTGGATTCTGGCAAGTGCGCTTGACGCCACAGGCATCAATGGCCGCCACCATCACCCCCCCACTGGGAAGTTTGCTCCCACATGATGAACATGGGATGGGGATGAAAAACGCTCCATTTTGCTTCCAGAAGCTTATGGATAATGTCACCCGTGGCATGGAAGAGTACATCACACCCTTCCAAGACGACACTGCTGTAAGGGCCGAAACGTGGCCACAGCATCTGAAAACATTTTCAATTTCCTCTCGGCTGTCAAGAATGCCGGATTGACGGTAAACGCCAAAAAATCGCAGGTCGCTTGCAGCAAAGCTATTTTCCTGGGCCATGAAGTTGGTAATGGATCCCGCACACCCTCTGATGTCCGTTCCTTTCTCGTTTTAGTTGGATATTATTAAAGATATATCCCTCACTATTCTGAAATTTGTGCATGTCTCACAGACTCCTGGAAAAAGGATGCACCGGATCCCGTTATTTGGGATGAGTCTAAGCAAGCTGATTTTGACACTTTGAAAACCACTTTAGTGACATTTCCTGTTATAAGAGCCCCGGACTTCAGTGAAACTTTTATTCTACAGTGCGACTGTTCCGACCGTGGTATGGGTTGTGTTTTGTCACAAGTGTTTGGAGAAGATGAACACTCCAGTCTTTACGTTTCACGTAAACTGACAGCACGTTGAGCAAAACTATGGGACGACAGAAAAAGAATGCGCGTGTTTGATCTGGTCAGTTGCCAAATTGCATCCCTACATCTATGGAACAAAATTTGTCATAGAATCAGATCACAACCCGTTGCACTGGCTCAAGCAAATGTCTGGAAAAAAACCCAGATTGCTTAGGTGGAGTCTAACCCTACAAGACTACGACTATACAGTTCGATACAAACCTGAAAAGTTTCACATAAACGCTGATACTCTCAGCAGGTATTTTGTTTAAACATTAATTGTTAAAACACGTCATTTTCAGTAAAAAATTGACTGGAAATTAAATTTTATCTTTAAATTTTGTGAAGTGGTATGTTGAAAGTGCAACCACACCAAAAGGAACGTTCAGCTATTTCCCGTTTTGGACTTCACACCTAAATGTCAAGTGCCTATGACCTACTCTTTTTGTCACTATCAACGTCTCCCTTTGTGGGAGAATATTAACAAACACTGTAATGACACTAATTAAATATTCATTAGGTATATTCTACGGGGGTTGAAACTTGATCCCAGTTGGCCCTTCTTCTTGTGTTCCCTTTCTGTTGTAGCATTTATTTGGAATTCCACAGGAACCCAGCATAAAGTCCTCCGTGTGGGGCCGTGTAAACGTGGTCTTGTATTAGACATTAGTAATGAGGCCACCTTAACACCGCCGACCAAAAACCTGAGAGCAGAAATCTTTGTTTTTCAAAAAACACCTTTAAACGAAATGGTTTTCTTAAAAAAAAAACCGTCTGTCTCACCTCTAAGTACAAAAGGTTAACTCTGTCGTTAAAAGGTTGTTGGTTATTATCCATAAAAACTCTCAGTGTTGTATTTTATGTTTTAAGTTATGGGTTATATCTGAAAACCCTTCAGTGTAAAAATTTCATGTAAAACAAGTTGTTTGGTAACCTTAAACCATTCCAGTGGTAGTCTGTTAACTTTAAATAGAGCTGATAGTTGCGCATGAGCTTATAGTACCCTCTATTCCGATCCTTATCGCAAGCTAGGTCCTAAGGAGTGCGCCCAGGGGTTTTCGAGGTTTTCCCAGAAAAAAAAAAAACTTTCTGTGCATGGCTGACTGGTTAGAGCATTAACTACAATGCCAAATGGAAAAAGTGGTTCGAGTGGTGTGTAAAGTCGGACTGCGACCCATGCAACCAGGACCTACGAATGCTGACAGCTTTCTTTCAACATGATCAACAAGTTGAGAGTGGCCAAAGGGAAATTCATCCTAGTAGTCACCTGTTGGCCAGCGCCTCCATGGTTCCCAGAGTTGATGTAGCTGGAAAAGACGGATCCAATCCTTTGCCAATCACCAGCATCGGGGGAGGACCCTGCACCAAAACCCTTCCATGCTGAATCTTCAAGGGTGGAAACTCTAAGGAGGAAGTTGGTGGGGGGGGGATCCAGGATTACGAAGTGTTTGAGGGAGTCCTCGCAACGTAACTACAATGCAAAATGGAAAAAGTGGTTCGAGTGGTGTGTAAAGTCGGACTGCGACCCATGCAACCAGGACCTACGAATGCTGACAGCTTTCTTTGAAGAGCTTTTTGTCAAAGGTTGTCCCCAAGGGCTATCGTTCGTGTTGACATGCGTTGGGGATCCAAAGACTGTTTTCCAATGTGGTGGTTTCCAAACAGATGACAGCCTTTGAAAGTGGGAGACCAAGACAAACGAAATTGTTCCCCACATGGAATCTGCCGTTGGGGCTGCAAAGTCTAATGGGCGCCCCATATGAGCCAGCTAGAAATGCGTCCATTCTATCTCTATCCCAGGAGACTGTATTCCTAGTCGCTTTAGCCTCGGCAGCACGCCAAAGTGAGTTGGCAGCCTTCACCAGGGATGAGGGTCATATTAGTTTTGCCAAAGACTGGTCGGACTGGTCTGACTGGTCGGATGTATTTTTGACGTTTTCGCCCCATGTCAGAGCGGGAACGACATCAAAGCCTGTTAGAATTGAGGCTCTAAAAGAGTGTGGACAAACACGAAAAGAGCTATGCGGTGCGGTTCTACCTATCCAAAACAGAAAATAAGAAGGAGAACTGCAATTTCATAACAAGCCAACTCCACTGTTTTTTGATGTGGACTCACAAACAGTGGGGAAATTATAGATAAGGGCGTGCCTAGGATCTGGGCCGTGATTAAAAGAGCATACTTGAACGGACAGGATCACGGGGATCTCCCCGCTATAGTTAGAGCACACGAGCTTCGCGCATTAGCCGCGTCATGGGCGTTGGGATGAGGTGATCACAGTGTGCTCATGGAATAGCAGTACCACCTTCATCAAACACTACCGGATGGGGTCACCCTTAGTGTAGACTGGGGACGCCCGGACGGAGTCACACACTGGTGAATGAACTATAGTGCTGACTCAGACTGAGGGAGTCACCTCGAGTGTATACTAGGGACACCCAGTCAACTACGCACGCCAGTGAAGTAACTGGAAGAGGAGACGAGACCAACTGTGTAAAAGTGGTAAGTTGACTTATTCCATGTTAAAACAGTAGTAGGCAAGCTCTCCCGGGTTCAGTGAGGTTTTTCCCCACCGCCTGAATGACAAATTCAGCATAATTACTGAAGTAAGTATTTGCAGGTAGTAAGAAACGATAATTTTAAAATGTAAAATTAGTTTTTACTAACCTAAATACTTACTTCAGTAAGAACCCGCCCGCCTCCCCGCATTCACTGAAAGGAGAGTTCAAAATGTGATAAGGGGAACAAACAAGATGGCGGCCTCCTAGTTAGGAGTAGCAGCGCCCCTGGCGGGAGAGGAGAGAAAGTTTGGATACAAGCTAAAAAAGGGAGTTTTTTAGTTGATAAATGAGCAGTGATAGCGTAAAATGATGATTTTAAGCACTTTTACCAGATTTTTTATTAAATGTCTTTGCTCCAATTTCCTTTGTGGCCTGTACGAATTTCCTGCAAAAAGCAGCGCGTACAGCACCAAGTTTATTTTTGCAAATTGTGTCCCTTTAAACTGTGTAATTTTTATTTACAAAAATTTCTTGAGCCATAAAAACGTCAGTCCCCCAAAAATATAAAACGCAATTTTTATTTTTTGTAAACAGTGTATTTTATTACTTGTGGTGATGTATTTCACAGGAGATGTATTTCTCAGAAGGTGTATTCTTTGGTGCATTAATTTATACAAATTATTTACATGGCTTGGCAGTCTTGATCTTTGGCATGTCTTGTGTGCACTGACCCCTTTCTGTTGTAGCATTTATTTGGTGTTCCACAGGACCCCGAATAAAGTCCTCTGTGTGGGGGCGTGTAAACGTGGTCTTGTATTAGACATTAGTGGTGAGGCCACCTTAACACCGCCGACCAAAAACCTGAGGGCAGAAATCTACGTTTTTCAACGAACACCTTTTTTTATTTTGGCACTTCAGCGCCAAAAGACCTCTCTACTTAAACAAGCATATCTCCATGGAAAATGCAGCAAATCTACCAATTCTTGCAGGCCTTAATAGAAGAACACATCCTCTAACTTTCTACGGAAAAACATCCTTAAATTTCATCTCCATTAAAAATTGGCATCACTTAGAAAAATCGCTGAAACTGTGCCGTAGCGAACTTCATTTCCGGTCGCCGTTTTCCAAACATTGTATTTTGTATTTTATTCTTTCAGGCATAAAGCCAAAAACAATAGCTTAGTTGTGTTTTAGGAGGGGCTTCCATTTATGGTACTTAACCTCAGATGTATGTAAGGATACACACGATATTTTTTATTTGTAAAAAGAGTGATGACTTGCGTTATTTATAAAAAATGTCAAACTGTTAAAATTTCACTTGTCTGCTCCTGCAAACAACTAAAATTAATTTAAATGCGTTATAGCATCTTTAAAATCTAAGCTGGTATATTTAATCTTTTATTTTGTGCTCAAATGCACTCTAGTAAACTTAAATTCTAGCCATGAACCCTACCGGAGCTCTTCGTTTATGTTTGTGTATTTTAACGCACCCAGTGATTATTTCATGTTTATTTTTAATTGCATCTCCGCCCAAACTCCGACCGTAGCTACCGTCCGAATGAAAACAAACTAGCTTTCCTTCAATTAAAAGCATGTCTTGTAAATATCAGTTTATTTCCCAAAGCCAATATTGATTCTGAGCTAACACTTCGTTCTCCCCCCCTCCTTCAATAGTTGCGATACATAATATCGTAGTTTTTAATTAAAGGCCTATTCATGTTGCGAGTTCCTAAGGCCTCCCAGTTCACAAAAGTCGGCAATTCCCTTTGTTCTCCTTACTGCCAATATTCCCTTCCAACATAATCGCAGTATCAATTCCCCATCCACTCAGAACGCAAAGCTGCCCTGGCCGTCCGCGCCGTCATGCCCACTTCCGGTATTGACAGCCTAGCCGGTCTGAATCAGTTTCCCTCCTCCTCCCAAGGCCCCTCTACCCTGCTCCACCCTCCGTCGCTCTCCTACAGGTCCGCCCTTTCCCTCTACCTGGCTGTCAGACAGCAGGTATAAAACCCAGCTACAGGAGACATTAGTCAGCACAGCTCAGGAATCTCAAAGCTAGAGGTAGCTACGCCGGTCGGGAGTGGAGATATCACGGTCCGATTGTTGCCATGCCGGGCAAAGGTAGTGATGAAACTTAGTTTAACATTTTAATTCAAAATTTATGGTTTAAATTAAATTAAACCTTTAGCTTTGAATGTAAACTTATGGTTCGTTAAGCCAACGGCATTTAGGACGTTACCGGCCATAATGAAAGGGTTCACGGTCCCTTCCTAAAAACCAGCTTTTATTTCACCGTTTTCATTAATCTAACTTAATGTAAACAAAGGCCATTGGGTCAATTAGATTTGCAGAAGCGTAGTACTTCATGGAGCCTACATCCCTTTTTTAATGTGAATTCCGCTGGGGAAAGTTTGATATTTTGGGTGTTCCCTTTGTAAACAAAACAAATCCCTGTATCGGCAGCCGTTGCTGGCGTTTGAGCTGCCACCATCCTGTGCTGATGCGCCGGACGTTTGTGGGTAGACCAGGCAGACGCCATTGATTGAAGACTAAGGTCATCGGCCCCAGCTCGGCGCCGGTATGGAATGGTGGACTGTTCCTGGGCCTGTGGCGGATGTCCTTACAGAGGAGCTCCCAAGAAGTTCGAGTCAAGTCCAGATTGTATTATTATAGGCCAATGTGCGCATGCATGCCATGACGTGCATTGTAGTCATGGTGTCATGCTTTGTTTGTCATGCATGGTTACCATTGGTATTATAATTATTCCATTCCAATTCCTCCAAACTGCAACACGTTGGAGTGAAGTCTTAATTTATACGCCTTTTGGACCACCAAATATTTCGATC
>JAHWFP010020716.1:99515-109637 GCA_023313725.1 Lithobius niger | reverse complement strand
CATGCCAAGCCATAACATCAACTACCACTGAACACCCGTCAATACATCCCCTTGCTGTTAGCCCCTGTTTCTATTTAAAATTGTAAAAAGACCTCAGTTTAAATTCAAGTGTCGAATTTAAATGTAAAATTCAAAGGCTAAGTTCTGTACAAAGTGTTATCTTTATTATCTAAAAATAAAAACAAAATAAAAATAAAAATAAAAGATAGTTATTAGACGCCAAACTGAGTTATTAGATTGATATTTGCTGGAAGTTAACTTTGAAGATAATTCTCTTCAAATTAACTTAGCTAGCTTTTTCCGACCTTGGTGGCAGCCTTACCCCCTTGTTATTACTAGTTAGCCTAATCATTAGGACATCGATGCTCCATTCCCTACGCCGGGACTGTAGCAGTTGTGCTGTTTTTAACCAAAAAGTACTCAAAGTCAACCCAGAGTAATAATAAGTCAGATCCAGTTACACCAGGTGCCGGCGATGTACAAGCATCTACTCCGTCGTAGCATCCGCCGTTACACATGAGAAAGCCATTCGTTTTTACTTGCGCAAGTAAAATTCCAACATGGCGTTAAAGCATTGAGCCGAGGTAGCGGACAACCCAACCGAATTTAAAAAGGTTATTATTAAGGTGAACATTATTAAGATCAAAGGCTAAGCATCTTTTGATTTAAGGCAGACTTTGAAAAAAATAGTAAATGAAAACAGCGACATTAGTGCTAACAAACCTGCGTCGTACACGTGAGTTATTGCAAGTTATAAACAGTTTCAGACATCAATAAAATCGATTATTATGTTGTGTGAAGTACCCCTATTGTTTGTGAGAGGACTTACAAACGGAGGAAATATGAAACGTGTAGGTAACATAATCTACGTGGCTTTATGCCAAACTACAACGATGTGCGTCACAATTTTTCGCAGCAGTGCTGTTTACATTTCGGTATTTATTAAAAAATAAATAAATTCAAAATTGAAGATTTCAGGCATTCAGTCAGCCCACTTGGGTTTTCTCGACGATCTTCCAAAATTTCAACAAGGTTGAGTATAAAAGTTAATTTCTCCAGCCCACCCCACCTCACCAAGTATGTTAAGTTTTGATTTAAAAATCTGGCGTTTTGTTGTTTGGCGGTAGCCTGTTTCCAGTACCGCAAAGAAAATGTTGCAAATTCCTTACATTCCTAGCTCCGGAACAGTTACAAGTTATAAAAGTACACTAATTTTACATTAAATAAAATTGCCGAGTTTAATTCTCGTTTTTTGTGATTTTGTCACAAAATTAAATCAACGCAAAATTGACAAAGTTAAAAACACTAGTTTATACAGAAATAAACGTTATTGGTGATCCGCGCTGCCTGTGTAGGAATATCGAACACACCGTTTGAATATTTAAGCAAAATAAAAAGTACAGGTTATGTTTTTGTAACTGTTAACTATTAAATGATATAATCGCAACATTTAATGCTCTAACTCCTCCGCCGTGCACAGAATGCTCTTTTTATTTTTTTGGAAAGAATCGGAAAAAACCATGAGGCGCACTCCTCAGGACCTAGCTTGCGATAAGGATCGGAATAGAGAGTACTATGAACGCATGCGCAACTATAGCTCTATTTAAAGTTACCAGATTACCACTGGACTGGTTTGAGGTTACCAGACAACTTGTTTACGTATGAAAATTAAACACAGAAGGGTTTTGAGGTAGACCCCATAACTTACACATAAAATACAACGCTGGGAGGTTTATGGCTTATACCCAACAACCATTTAAACAGGGCTATCCTTTTTCTCCCAGGGGTAAAAAGACACATTTTTTTAAAAGAAAAATGTTTTGTAAAAACTTAAAGAGGAGATAGCCTGGGACCACTAAACTCCCGTAGAATGTTCCGAATGAACATTTAAACGTGTCGTACAATCTCTGTAAATAGTGAATAGTAAATAGCGTTGATAGTGACAGGGAGAATAACATTGGCACTTAAAATTTAGGTGTAAAGATCCGAAATGGGAAATCTGACAGTTTCGTTGAGTGAGGTTGCCCTGACAACGTACCTCTTAACAATTAAAGAAAATTTATAATAAAAAATTTTTGGCTCCACCACTGGTTTAGCTTTTAACAATAGAAACTCAACTACTGTTTAGTTTAAACAAAATACCTACTCATGGTATCTGCATTTGTACGAGACTTTCCAGGTTTGTACTTGACCTCATAGTCATAGTCTTGATGAGTAAGACTCCAACGCAACAATCTGAGTTTTGCCAGACATTTGTTTCAGCCAGTGAAGGGGATTGTGGTCTGATTCGATGAGAATCTTGGGGCCATAAATGTACGGACGAAGTTTCGCAACGGCCCACACCAAACAAGTGCATTCCTTCTCTGTAGTTCCAAAATTTTGTTCCCGTGCTGTCAATTTGCGTGAAGCATAAAGACAGGGGTGCTCATCACCATCGAACACTTGTGACAAAACGACGCCCATACCACGTCCAGAATAGTCACACTGTAAAATGAAAGTTTGACTGAAGTCGGGAGCTCTCAGGACTGGAAACGTTACTAGAGCTTGTTTCAAGGAGTCAAATGCTGTTTGTTTGGACAAATCCCATAAAACGGGATTTGGTGCTTCTTTGTTCAAGGAGTCTGTAAGACACGCACAGGTTTCAGAATAGTGATTGATGTACCTCTGATAGTACCCTACTAAATCTAGAAAAGAATCGACATCCTTCTTAGTTTGTGGCCTAGCGAATTTTTGCACAGCCAAAACTTTGACTTCAGAAGGAGTTCGAGAACCTCCACCAACTTCATGACCAAGAAAGGTGGCTTTACTGTAAGCAACCTGCGGCTTACCGGCGTTGACCGTGAGCCAGGCTTTCTTAACAGCAGAAAGAAAATTAAAGACATGATCGAGATGTTGTTGCCACGTTTCGGCACCTACAGCAGTATCATCTTGGGGTCTTCATCCGCATGTTCATCATGAGGGGAGCAAACTTCCCAATGGGAGTTGTAATAGTGGCAGCTTGTAGCAGCGCTGACAGGGTCTTGAGGTGCCTACTGTCTATAGCACCGACATCTGGCGTATCGTAGAATAAATCATAAGAATAAATCGTAGCATAAATCGTAGAATAAATCATAAATCATAAAGCATATCGACATCGTGGTTATCGTAGAATAAATCATAAGTGGCGGTTTTTACTTTGTTGGAAAAACAGCATAGCGTGGCTACTGCACGGTTAGGAGAAGAGCGTCAACGTTCTAACAAAACTTTTTATGACCTATCTATCACGGTTCACTGCCACCATGATGGGTAGTTAATTTAATTGCCTACTTAGGAATTAGAATAAAAATTGATTTGTATTTAAAATAACCCTTTTAAACTAAATTGGACTCGGAAGTCAAACTGTTAGTTTTTACAACACTGAAGTAACTAGTTGGTTACAAAGAAAACGGAAGCTTTGAATAAAAGCACATGATTTTCAATTAAATCGGCAAAGAACTAAATAAAAGTTCACATTACAATTTGGACTAGAAAAGTCGGGTTAGGCTATCACAACCTTCTAAGTTACAAACATGACTCTTGCAGAATGTAAAATAGTCTTTTGAACGAAGTTAGCAACTCTTGCACTAAAATCACTTCAACATCACACTGAATCTAGATTAGCATTATAAGGAAAAACTACCTTTTGAAAAACTCCTGTTTCAACGATAACCCATGCTAAATCTCGGTGATCTTTTGATTATTTAGAGTTTACATAAATAGAAAAACATCCGGTTTTTAGGAAGGGAATCTTAAACCCTTAAATTGTGGGTGCCCTAGACCAGAAATGCCGACGGCATTTGGCTACCCATAAGTTCACTCGAAAAGCTAGAAGTTAAGTTTAAAGTTAAGACATCTCTGCTCCGACCGCCGTAGTGACCTCTAGCTTTGAGTCTTTGAGCTATGCTATCGATTGCCTACTGGGGCTGAGTTTTATACCTGTTGCTTGGCAGCCAGGTAGTGGGAAACCGTGGACCTGTAGGAGAGCGAGGGGGGGGGGAGCGTGGTAGAGGGAGACCTCGGGAGAAGGAAGGACTGACAGACCGGCTAGGCTGTCAATACCCGACGTAGGCATGGTAGCGCGGACGGCCAGGGTAGCTTTGCACTTTGGGTGGAGGGGAAAGTAAATACTGAGTTCTGATTGGAAGGGAATTGAAGGAGCTTGGATGGCAAAGGGAATTGCCGACTTTGGGTATTTTCAGAGGCCTTAGCTTGGAAAGTGCATCGAGTTAAACTCGTAACAACGTGAAAATAGGCCTATATAATTTTTTACGAAAACTACAATGTTATGCATTGCAGCTATCCAAACCCCCCGCGGGGGCCCGTTGATGCTCAAAATTAGATATATAGTTTTTTTAATTGAAGGAATAAGGCTATTATTTTGCATTCAGATTGAAATCACTATGGTCGGAGCCCTGAAATAAAAATACTAGGTACACTAAAAAAAGGCCAGTAAAATAGTTGAAGTTGTGTTTTGCCATTTTGAACAAGGTAGAGTTCATGAGAAAAAGTTACGTTAGTTACGTTTATAAAAGCCTAGGTAAAAGATTAAATAAACCAGTTTGTGTTCGGAATGCTATAACGCATAAAATTTAAATATATTATCGTTGCAACAGCAAAAATAACGCTAGTGTAGTCAAAGTTTTTATAGTTGCCAAAATCGTCACCTTACTAAAATAAAAACATTGAAAACGGATGAAACATGTAAGCTAGCACAACACTAAGCTAGTCGGCTTTATGCCTGGAAACAAATTCAAGAATACAATTAAATATTTACATGTTTGTGGAAAATGGCGACAGAAATTGCGTGCGTCGGCGCTCAGTTTGAGCACTTTTTCAAGTTGAGGTGAAGGGCAAAGTATGGCGAATTTTCAGGTTCTGTTTCCGCAGGATGACAGATAAAGTTCGGGTTTATTAAATGCTGCAAACCAGAGTCGATTTGGTCCATTTTCTTGGAGTTGGAGATTTTTAAAGTTGGAGGTGAAAAATAGGCCTAGCGCTCGTAAGCGCTAAGAAAAAAATTTTCCCCGAGTTTTTGTTTTATGGTGCCGGTTCGCCTAACCAATCTTTACAAGATAGAGAAGCTTGTGGCGTCAAACACACTTGCCAAAATCCTCTGTTGAGGTCGAAAATGGAGATATACTTCCATTTTGCAGCTCGTTCAATACATTCCTCAATGTTGGGAATGGGTAGTCTTTTGTGACTGTATTATTGTTCAACTCATGGTAGTCTGCTACTGGACGTGGGCTGGCATCTTCCTTTTGAACAATAATCATGGGGCAACCGTGTTGTGAGTCGGTTTCAACAATTGAGATCAAGCATCCGCCTAATCTCTGTAACAATTAAGTCACGCTCATACTTCGCATGGCAATAGTATTTACAGGGTTTCACGTGTGGATCTATCAACGTCGTGTGTGACCAGGCCGTTACTACCCGGCAGAGTGGAGAAAAACACCATCCACTTTTTGAAAAACATCGAGCAAGTCGCTCGTCTGCTGCTCGTCTACTGTCTGCTTTCTTAAAACGGCCCATAGCCTCTGTGATGTCCTAGGCGGGGACACACCTTAGCCCAGCGTGGGCACCAATGGTAATAAACACACGGACTACCAGAGTGTAGGCTACAGCTGATAAGACAGCAAACTTCCTGTTTACTTCTCTTTAAATACAATTATAACAGGAAGTCATGTGATGCAACTTAATACAATATATAATTATGGAATAGCCTATTAGTACTTAAAGGGGTATCTTGGTAGGGTTAACATATTGACATGAAATTGATGGCTGCCATTGTGGAGCACACAAGTGACGACTCCACAATGCAGCGAGCGAAAAAAAAAACAGAAAAAAAAAATAATCTAAGCCTAGCTGGAAATAAAATTATAATTACGAAGGCAAGATGTATTTTTTAGGGAACTACCTATTTTTAAAGAAAGATACATAATTTTTCGCTTTCGAGGAAAAACTAAACACTATTTTTGAAAGCTGTTTTACAATATAAAGAACTGAAGATGTACATGATTAAGCAAAAAATTAAACATTAATAAACTGGCTGAAAACTTGCCAGTTTTAAATTTCTGTTCTGATTTCTGGAGCAATTTTACAATAAATTCAATTTAAATTTTCAATGTTGTTGTTTTAATTTTCGTAGCCTTTTTTGGTTTTTTGGATTAGGCTTCACCGGAGTGGGAATTGCGGCTCCAAGTAATTTTTTGCTCCGATGTCAGAAGTGTTTAGGTACATGAAAAGACAAAAAGATACAAAAAAGATAAAATCGTGAAATCAATTTTTCACACGAACAACAAAATACACTTACATTTTTACCTAATTTTAAATGTGGACATTTTTAAAATTAACAGAGCCGATTCTCTGCATGAATAACTAGGGGACAAAACGTTTTAGCGTTACTCGCTACAGTTAAAAGAACTGTAATCATTTAATCATATAATCATTCATTTAATTCATATATAACGGATTACAACAAAAAAAAACGAAGAAGTTGTAGCCAAATGGTAATTTTGAAAAAAACTACAAATTGAGCTTGTCTGGAGCTCTACGCAGTCTCTTTGAACGATGAGCATTTTGAAGCTGCGCTGCAATATCAACCTGTGTTGGTGAAAGCACAACTTTGCGTTTATTGGGATTCGGTTTCGCTTTTTTGTTAGCATGACCTGGCTTCGGTGGTGATTGCTTAGTGGATGGTGACGTAATAATCGATGGAGATTGCGACCTTTCTGGCTTAGAATTTCCTTCAAGAGGGGCGCTGGTAGTAGCCAAAGGTGATTGGTTATTTACGTTAGCAGACGCATCCACTTCGTGTGTGTGGGGTAATTTCGCTGGAGATTTCCTGCCACCTGGTGACTTGCGAAAATTCTCAGGTGATTTTTCAAGCTGTTGGATTGGTGGAATTTTTCCCTCAGTAACAGAAATTGACTTTCTGGATTGGCCGAGAGGTCGACGCTCAGGAACTACGTCAGTGAAACTTGGCTTTTCACGTTGTTTGCCGCCAAACATTATGCATGGCTCATTATGCATGGAGAAATTACTGCTTTTCGCCGTCGAAACTGGAGGCTGTTCTGGATAATCATTTTCCGCGGTATGTAACCTTAGCTGTTCGCGGTGTTTGCGAATCGTATTACCGTTAGTATCAACGATAGTATAGGACTGATTTTCACATTTTTGGTTAACTACACCGACTGACCATAGCCTGTCATTTGTCGTTGAAAAGTCACGATACCAAACCTTTTCACCTATTTGATACGTTTTCAACTCACGATGGTGGGTGCTCTGTACTTGATTTAATTGTTTACGGCGTACGGCTGCAATAGGGTCAGGGAACAATAAATCCAGCCGAGACTTTAATTCTCGGTTAAAATATAATTTTCCGGGTGTTGCTTGCGTTGTAGCGGAGATAGTGATTCGTGCTGATAACAAGAATTTATACTCTCTTGAATAGTAGACCCCTGTCGCCGCGCGGCCTTGTAGACTCTCTTGAAATTACGGACGTATACCTCAGCCAAACCGTTGGGCCAAGGCGCAAAACTTGGCCCGGTCATGTGCCTCATTCCGTTGGATTTTAACCAATTTTGGAATTCTGCGGACAAAAATTGGGCAGCATTGTCCGTAACTAAGTTGTCCATTAAACCATATAAAGCTATATGATTGTTTAAAACTTCAATGACACGCTCGGACGTTGTTCACTTCATTTTATGCACAAAAGGAATTTTTGAATGTGCGTCTACAAGAATGAAAAACATGTAATTGTCCATCGGCCCCAAAAAATCAGCGTGTAAGCGATTATTTGGTTTTAGTGGATATTCCCACGTATGCTTAGGACCTGACGTTTGAGTATCTTTATACTCTTGACAATTTTGGCATGATTTGACTTTATTTTCAATGTCAGAGTCAATCTTAGGCCACCAGACTTTTTGTCTAGCTGAACTTTTCAATTTAACTATGCCTAAGTGAGCACTGTGTAGATCTTTCAAGATTTGTCTCCGCAAGGCCGTCGGCACCAGGACTCTATACCCCCAAAATAAGGTTTCGTTTTCGACAGAGATTTCAGCACGACGTGTGAAGTACGGTAACAGATCGTGAATTTCGCATTTGTCAGGCCAACCATGGTTCACATAACGATAAACTTTTGAAAGGATTTTATCACGTTTACTTTCAAGAACGAGTGTCTCGTTTAAAACTGGAAGATTAGAAATAGTTTCTAAAGCAAGAATATTGTACTGCTCGTCTGCTTTCTCGAATTCCTCGGTATTTGGGAGTGGAAGGCGCGATAAAGCATCTGCCGTCAAATTAAGTTTACCGGGAATGTGTTCGAATTCGTAATCGTAAGCATTAAGCATCACTGCCCAACGCTGAACCCTGGCGGCAGCCATCTGCGGTATTCCTTTTTTAGGGCCAAAAATACAAACTAAAGCCTTCTGATCAGACTGCAGTATGAATCGCTGACCATAAACGTATTCATGAAACCGTTTCACTCCCCAAGCCACGCTGAGAGCTTCCCGGTCAAAATGCGAGTAGCCCCTTTCCGCTTGAGTGAGTTTACGTGAAGCGAGAGCTATCGGCCGTGATTCACCGTTTTTCATGACATGCATCAGGCACGCGCCGACCCCGTAGGGTAAGCCGTCACAAACGAGCTTGAGCTTTAATTTCGGATCGTAATGAACCAGAACTTTTGATTTAAGAAATAATTCTTTTACTTTACTAACGGCTCGGTCGCATTCTGCCCCCCAATCCCACTTCACACTTCCCGCTACAAACGTGTTACTGGTGACAGAATATGAGCGAGATTTGGTAGATATTTTGAGTAATGGTTTACAAAACCCAGAAAGCTCTGTAGCTCTTGAATACATGTTGGGTTAGGAGCGTTTGTGACTGCTTCGATAACCTCAGGGAGTGTATGCAAGCCTTCTGCGTTTATCATGTGGCCTAAATATTTTAATTCAGGCCGCAACAGTTTGCACTTCTCGATTCTAAGTTTGGCTCCTGCATCTCGTAAAGCATTTAACAGTTTATTTAACGATTCGTCATGCTCACCCCCCTTCCCGCTCACCAGGATGTCATCATAAAACGGGAGACATTTGGGGATTTTACTGGTGACTTGAGTCATTACCCTCTGGAAAATTCCAGGACTGGACGCCAGGCCCAGGGGTACGCGAAGCCATCTAAACAAACCCAGGGGTGTATTTATTGTCAAAGCTTCTTGTGACTCTTTGTCGAGTTCAATTTGCAGAAATGCATCCTTAAGTCGATAAGGGAAAAAGTGTCACTGCCTGCTAATTCACTGAATAATTCTGCGGCCGTGGGAACTGGATAGTGGTCGACTTCGAGTTGAGGGTTCACGGTGGTCACCAATCACTCGGATTTGACCATCCGCTTTGTGAACTAGACCACTGAGAAGTTTCCACAGGCTCTAGAATTCCAAGGCCAACCAATCTACAAATTTCTTGGTTAACCTATTCTTTGAGTGCTAACGGCACTGGTCTTACACGACTGTACACAGGCTTGGCATCAGGTTTTAAATGAATTTTGGCTTTTAAATTCTTAAACTTACCCATGCCTTCAGAAAATAGCTCCGGGAAACCCTTCACTATTTCGGAAGTGTCAACTGGCGTAATGCTAGTTTTAATTTTCTAACACTTTTCTTAGGTTTCACTTTCGTTTGTAGGTCGTAAAAAGGATGGAAATTAACTCGAAAAATAGAAAGCCAATCCTTTCCCATTAATGCAGGTTTATATAATTTTGAAACTAAAGCATCCAAATGTTCGATTTGACCTTGAACTTCAACCTTCAGACTTACAGTGTAAATCGTGTTCTCAATTCCGTCAGTGTATGAGTGTATCGAGTACGGACTGAGTTTTAAAGGACAGTCCGCAAAATATTTTTGATGCCACTCAATAGGGATAATGGATGCATCTGCCCCGGAATCAAGTTCCATTTCTAGCTTGACACCTTTTAGGCAGACTGGCATTTTCCATTTATGGATTTTCATAGAATTAACTACTACTATTATTTTGTTGGTTTGTAGGGGAATTGAAATCTGGTCCGCAGCCTGACTCAGTCCAAGAGTATTATTTTTCAGTACAAGATAGTCGTTGT
>JAHWFP010020716.1:72726-94145 GCA_023313725.1 Lithobius niger | reverse complement strand
CCCCCCCCCCCCCCCCCCCCCCCCCCAGTCGCTTCGGCCCTGAATGCAGATTGGACGGACTCCTTGGTCTGTACGAACCTTTCTAGTAATTTTAATTTGACAAGATCATAATCATGCATATTAACTGTACTCATCTGATCGCACACTTTTACTAAAATTTCGCCTAACAAAGGTTGTAAACCGGCGACCCATTCACTCTTTGGAATACGTTGAGTTTCCATTGCACGTTCAATGATTTTTAAATATGAATTGATTTCCGATTTCGGACCCCAATTATTTAAGCTAACCGCGACAGAAATTTTTCCCCGGCCTTGGACCGGAAGTTACATTTGGCAAAACCTGGACTGGATTGAAACCATCGTTACCATTTACACTTCTTATTCTGGCTAACTCTATTTGTTTGTTAGCAAGTTCTAACTCGTGTTCGAGTTTTTTAATGGCAAGCGCCGTAGCGGCAGTCTGGGCGGTTGTGTCACGGATCATTAACTCATGGGCACGAATTTTATCGTCTTCTCTTGCGGCATAGGCTCGAGCTTTCTCAGCCTCTTCTAACTTTAAATCTTTTAGTTTCAACTGTTCGGCTTTAAGAAATAGTTCGTTCTCCTTGAGAGCGAGCTCTCTTTGGAAAAAATGGCAGCATCACATTTCTCAATAGCACTGAGCAGTTCGTTTTTTAGCTCATCGAACGTGAGTTTGTTATCGTTAAACGCTATTTTTATAACATCAACGGAATCATGTCTAGTGTCGCAAACAGTCAGACCCAAATTCAAACAAGCTTTCTTTAAGTCTTTGTAATGAATGTGATCGAGAATAGCTTCTAATTCTTCCATGTTGGAAGCTTAGATTAATTCAATTTTTAAAGAAAAAAAAAGTTCTGGTTTTAAATCTTTATAGTTAAAATTGCAGCCGCAAAATAACTTTCATAAAAGTTAAAAAGAAAGCGAGTACTTAACCCTATACACGTTAGGTGTTAAATGGACAATGTGTTTAAAATTAGCATATAAAACCCTAGAAGTAGGCTCTGGAACTAACGTATGACATTGGTAGCGTGGTAAGTTTTAAACACTTCTTATAACCTAATCCAGTCAGGGACACTCTTACATTACCTAAGCACTCAGGTGGATAATTAAATACATAAAATACATGAAACAAACACTCGGCTTGGCAACCGGACTATACCCATGTGCACTAACCTGAATTTCCTGCACAATCGCTGTGCGGTCAGTCTATCCAATCGCCCATCGAAGATCGGATCGAAATTTTTGTAGTGGTCGCACTTCCAGTGGAAATTTGAGCGTGTGTTATTCAAGTTGTATGTCCAGTGGTTCACTCTAGGAGCATCGTGTCCTGCTTGAGGCCGACTCTCCAGGGGTTGAAGGAAACATCTGCCCTCCGAAGGCGTGCCTGCTGCTTCACGGCTTGTGAAGGGAGGGTTGCCACTTTTTAACGTTGCTACGGATATCTGTGCGGGTTGCAGTTTGAGTTTTACTGCGACATCTTCTTCTTAAGACGAACTGGTACGGTAGTATGGCAGGGGGGGAAGGAGTGTAGTGGCCTAGCACCTTAAAATCCCACCACTGTCACCAGTTTTGTAGCAACGCTTACAGGGTCTTGAGGTGGCTACTGTCTATAGCACCGACATCTGGCGAAGTTGTGGTTTGTTAGAAGAAATCCTAAGTGACGGTTTTTTACTTCTCAGAGGTTAGCGACATTTTTTGAGCATAATACGCTTTGAGCTTCTGGTTTGGTTTCTGAGGAGATGTCGCTGACGTAAATCGCCTACCCCTGTTTTTTGGCCACAACCGCATTAATTCGACGTGTGATACGTAGAATTAAAAATGAAAGTTTTTTTGGGAGGGGGAGGGAGGGGTGGGGTTTTTTTTTTTGCTAACTTTGTGTCAATCCATAGTTTTGCCTAATAAAAGAACACACAATCGAAGTTTATATTAAAGTTCGCACGTAGCGAACTGATATTAGTTTACCAGGAATGTGATTACTGAAACTTGATAAATTTTTTCAAGGGCTAGCCCATAGAGTAGCCCATAGAGATACAAGTTGAGAAACAAAATAGAGCAAAATTGAAAAAGAAAAAGATTGAATTTCTTTTTAAAACTACAATCTTCTTCCATGATCGCACAATTTCATACATAAGACACTCGCAGAGTCTTGCTAATTTTCGACAGCAATGCTACTGTCATCATCAGGCACTTCAAAGGAAAAATTGGGATCCTGGTCACATTCTTGCTGTTTGCCAGAATTTGAATTTGGCAGAACACGTAGCCTCCTGTATTTACAAGGTAGTGGACCATTCATGCTGTCTTTAGAAGGTAGTGGGCCCTTCTTGCTGCTACTAGCTCTCCAACACCGCTCTAACTGCTCACTCAAGTCCCTCCCCACAAGGTGTCTCACATTTGGGTAAGAAGGGCCCTGAATATTCATAAGTTGGAATCCATTCTGCTCATGGTGTTGTATAGCAATGGATTCCAGGCACCTTAGATGGCTGTCGCGTGCAGAGTTTGAGCGGATGAGCGTCGTGGCTTTCTCCCAGTCAATCTCGTGCTCAGTGGCAGCACAGTGGAGCGCAATGCCATTATCCTGCACTCCTCTCCTGACATTGTCCATATGCTGTCCCCGTCTTGTTGTCACGCCCTTCCTCGTCTCTCCGACATACACTGCACTGCATCCCTTGCACGGTACTCTGTACACACCTTCCTTAGTATCAGTCACATTTCCCATCAAAGCGTCATTCTTTGTCTTTTGAGTCACCCGTTCCACTTCAACAGTAACTGGAGGCACTTTCTTTCCTAAACGTTTTCTTAGTCCTTTTACATTCCGCAGGTAGGTTTTAAAGCCACTACGACACAAGATTTCACGTATCGGGCCACTCACACCCTCCAGGTAGGTAAGGCTTACAATCGGACTATCTACCTTTGACACACACTCCTTCACGCGTACTCTATCGGCATTCTTCCTTTCCGTCGCAACAATACAAATAACCTTTTTCTTCATTCTATTCAGCAGTCCGGCTGGGTAGCCCAGTTGAAGAAACTTGCCTTTTGCCTCATATAGGTGTGGACCTGCTACTTCCAAATTCGTCGAGTTACGGATTAGCCTCACAAATTCGTTCTGTGCAATTGCGTTCAGTTGTTCACTTGGGTGGCCTGAGTTGTATGGTATTCCCCTCTTCGTAGCCATCGGTTTCTTGTATGGCTGATACTCTACTCTCTTCGTCCCTTCAACTCTCTTCACCAGAATGTCAAGAAAGGGGAGCTCACCGTCTACTTCTTCGTCCACTGTGAAGGATAAATCGCTACGCCAGTTGTTGACTTTCTCCAGCACCATCGCCATTGAATTTTTCTTCAACACAGCAAAGACATCATCTACAAAACGCTTCCAAATTCTCACTCCCAGCTCCCCAGCCAGTACCATCGAATCCAGATGTTGCAAAATCATTTCGGCGATTATCGGGGAGCTGGAGTACCCCATAGGGGCTCCTTTAAACTGCCAATACGTCTTACCCCCAAACTCAACATAAATGGATGCCAAAAGAACTTTGGCCTCGGGAAGCCTCGGGATCTTCATTCGCTTCTTCGACAATGCCAACATATCAAGAATCATCCTGTGAGACAAGCTAGGAAATAACTTGACCACGTCAAATGACACCATCAATTCATCTTTCTCTACTTCCAGTCCCTTTAATTCTTCTAGCAAGTCTTCCGTCTTCCTCAGTCTGCTTGGCCCTCCAACATACTTCCGCAGTCTGTCAGCCACCACCCAGTCAAGTTGTTGTGCCATACCCCCTTTCGCTGATGTTATAAGCCGTAAGGGGGCACCCTCCTTGTGGGTCTTAACTTGGGCGAATATGGTAGGGAGGCATTGTGGGTGTTTCGGTGTCAATTTTATCAACTCTTCATTGGTAAGGTGCCCTTCTTTTTTCAACCGTTTCAAACTTAACACCAACTCTAACATGGGTCGATTCCCCACATTTTCTTCAGTAGCCCGATACATCCCCGACTCCACTATGTCCTTCACCACTCTTTCATCATGATCACTCTTTGCCAACACCACAGTCATATTAGCCTTGTCGGCCTTGCAGAAAGCTATCCTCTCATTATTCCTCATACTCCTGATTGCTCTCGCTTGTTCGACACTAATGTTGGGCTTTACCTTGGGTGGCTTCTTAACTACCATCTGTTGCATCTTCAGTCTCATCTCCGGTGACCACGTGTAGTTGGATAGCAGTAGCCCCACATCCGCTAGTAAGTTAGAACGTACATCAAGGCTGCCCCCCGGTTAGCAAGACTCTGTGAGTGTCTTATGTATGAAATTGTGCGATCATGGAAGAAGATTGTAGTTTTAAAATTATTCAAATGTTTCATAGTACTGGTAATGATGTTTTTAATTGAATTTCTAAATGAACTAATAATCGAAATCGAATCGCGCACCCCTAGTACCCACAAAGTGAATTACCATCAGAAGAGTGGATTTAAAAACGAAGTAGCAGTGAAAACGGGCGGTGCGACGAGGTGAATGGACGGCCTGTATCTGATGGCACGGCAGTGGTATCAGGGTGATCAGTCACGAAGAAGGGGACAATTGGGTTTCCTTTGTTAGTTTTGACGACGGCAGACAAAAGCTCAGCCGGCTAGGCGGCATCGTGGCAGCGACAACAGTCGAGGCGTGGGACACAACCTTGGTAGCAGGTTGGCAACAAGATGGCATCGAACAGCAGATCTGTGGATCTCGGGATTGTAAGCTCGAGCTGTGAGTGAGCAATAGAAGCATGGATCAGCAACGAAAGCACGAGCAACGAAATCAAGCACAATGAGTGTACGGAAAACGAAAACTCAGCAGGCGGGTCGTGTAGCGGCGCTTACAGGGTCATGAGGTGCCTACTGTCTATAGCACCGACATCTCGCGAAGTTGTGGTTTGTTAGAAGAAATCATAAATAGCGGTTTTTACTTTCACGGAAAAACAGCATAGCATGTCTACTGCACGGTTAGGAGAAGAGCGTCAACGTCCTAACTAAACTTTTATGACCTATCTAATCACGGTTTACTGCCACCACTATGGGTAGTTATTTTAAAATGCCTACATAGGAGTTAGAATAAAAATGATTTGTGATTATTTAACCCTTGCAAATTAAATCGAACTCGGAAGTCAAACTGTCGTTTAAAACAACTTTCTTTAGTATTTTAATGAAACATGACAGAGTATCTACAACACTGAGTAACTAGGTTGTTACAAGAATCAACTGAATAGCTTTGAACTAAAAGCACACTTGGGATTTAAATTTAAATCGGTAAAGAACTGAATTGAGTTCACATTACATAATTTTGACTAGAAGAAGTCGCAACTCTCTTAGTTACAAACATGACCCTTGCAGAATGTAAAATAGTCTTTGAAAGAATTTAGCAACCCTTGCACTAAAATCAGTCAATCATCACACTGAATCAAGGTTAGTATTTTATGGAAACTACCATTTGAAAGACTCTGCTTCAACGATCTGGGTGATCTTTTGCTTATTTAATGAACACTGAGTTCATACTAAACAAGAAATGAAAAGCCGTTTTTTAGGAACGGGACCTTAAACCCTTAAGTTTTGGGAGTCCTAGGCCAAAATTGCCAATGGCGTTTTGACTACCGATACGTTTACTCAATGACAGAAGTTAAGTTTAAATTTATGACTATTAATTTAGAAATAACTTCCAAAATAAAAATTCTAAAATAAACTAGTTACCCTTGAACTACTACCTTGCCCGGCATGGCAACACTGGGACAGGACATCTCTGCTCCGACCGCCGTAGTGACCTATAGTCTTGAGCTATGCTATCGATTGCTGGCTGTAGCTGGGTTTTATACCTGCTGCTTGGCAGCCAGGTAGAGGGAAACCGCGTACCTGTAGGAGAGCGACGGAGGGGTGGAGCGGGGTAGTGGGAGACCTCGGGAGGAGGAGAGACTGACTCAGACCGGCCAGGCTGTCAATACCGGAAGTGGGCATGGAAGCACGGAAGGGCAGTGTAGTTTCGAGCTCTGAGTGGAGGGGAAAGTGAATACTGTCTTTTGGTTAGAAGGGAATTGTAGGAGCTTGAAGAGCAAAGGGAATTGCCGACTTTTGGGCATTAGAGGCCTTGCATGGGAAGTGCAACTGAATAGGCCTATATATAAAAACTACGATATTATATATCGCAACTATTGAAGGAGGGGGGGGGGGATGGAGTTTGTTGCTCAAAATTAAATAAACTTTTTTTAATTGAAGGAAAAGGCTATTACTGTACATTCGGATTGAAGGTTACTATGGTCGAAGCCCCGAAATAAAATACAAGATACACACTGAAAAAGTCCGGTAAAAAATTGTAGTTAGGTTTGCCATTTTAGAACAAGGTAGAGTTCATGAGGATAAGTTACGTTGAATATTGCTTTTATAAAAGCCTAGGCAAAAGATTAAAATAAACCAGCTTGTGTTTAAATGCTAGAACGTATAAAATTTAAATTGTATTATCGCAGCCGCAAATAATAACATGAGAGTAGTCAAAGTTTTCATCGTTGCTAAAATCGTCACCCTAGTAAAAATAAAAACGTAGAGTACTGGTCCATCTATAACACTAAGCTAGTCGGTTTTATGCCTAAAAATTAATTCGAAATACAAATGAATATTTACAAGTTTGTTTTGGAAAAAGGTGACGCGAGTTGCGTGCGGCGGCGCTCAGTTTAAGCACTTTTTTAAATGGCTGTAGTATGGCTGTGTATGGTGAATTTTGGTGTTCTGTCTTCGCATGATGCAGGTCTATTAAACAGTGCAAACGGTAGTCGATTTAGTCCATTTTCCGTGAAGATAGGAATTTTCAAAGTCGAGGTGGTGAAAATAGGCCTAGGAGTCCACGAGTTTTTGATGTTTGGTGCCGGTTCTCCTAACCAGTCTTCAGGATTTTAGGCCTCATGCCTTTACAGTCGGCATCGTGACGGCAGCATCACGACGAAGCGCAGATCCAAAGTACGAAAGCTCGAGCAATCGATGCTCGCACTAGGTGTGCTTGAACCAACTAATGTTCGGTGGGCGGGCGGACATCGTGACGGCAGGAACATAGTATGGAAGATCAACCTAAATATATGCCTTTTTATCATAAAAGCATGAAACTTGGCAGGAATATTGTTTACATCAAATTAAGAATTTAAGTGTTGTAGGCGCACTCCTAAGTTGCTATGAGTCGCCATATTGGAAAATGGTGCTCAAATTACTTGTTTTTCATAACTCTGAAATACAGCCTGAAATGGACATGTTTAAGATTTTCTGAAAGGTGGCGATCTATTCTTTCCATCAATTCTAACCGAAATTGTTTAACTTAAGATAGCGACCTTCCTACACCCATTTTAAGATGAAGAGGTAATGGCGTAAGCGGCGAAAGAGTATGACGATTTTCAAATTCAAAGTGCTTTTGCAAGCCATCTAATAGCCCGAAATAGACATGCTTAGGATGTTCCGAAAGGTATGGATCTTTTCTTTCCTTCAATCGTAACTGAAATTGTTTAGCTTAGATGGGAATACAAATATGAGCATTACAATGGCACTTTGAAATTGAAACTCGCCGCTACACCAATTAAACGGGCGTAGAACGGACCCTATCTAAGCGAAACCATTTTCGGCTAGGATTGATGGAAAGAATAGATCGCCACCTTTCAGAAAATCCTAAGCATGTCAATTTCGGGCTATTAGAAGGCTTGCAAGAGCACGTCGAATTCGAAAATCACCATTCGCTTTCACCGCTATGTGATTACCTCTTCACTTTTAAATGAGAGTAGGACAATTCCTACGTAAGTTAAATAATTTCCGTTAGGACTAATGAAAAGAATACATCCCCAGTATTCAGAAAATTCTACGCATGTTCATTTCGGGCTATTAGAGGGGCTCGCAAGACCACTTTGAATTCGAAAATCAACATACACTTTCACTGCTCTGCCTTTACCCCTTCACTTTTAATGGGTGTAGAATGGTGTCTTAAGTTAAAACAATTTTGGTTAGGATTGGTGGAAAGAATAGATTCCCACCTTTCAGAAAATCCGAAGCATGTCCATTTTGGGCTATTAGAAGGCTCACAAGAGCACTTTGAATTCTAAAACCACCACACGCTTTTGCGACTGTGCCGTTACCTCTTCGCCTTTCAGTGGGTGTAGGACCGTCCCTACCTAAGGTAAAAAAAAAATTCGGTTAGGATTGATGAAAAAAATAACTTCCACCCTTTCCATTTTGATCTATTAAAGGGCTCACAAGAGCATGTGAGCACGAAAATCACTACAACAACCAACTAAAAAAAGGAGCGTCCGTGTGAATTAAGGGTTATAGTTTAAATACGATTGTGTGGTTCAATGGTTGCTCTTAACGTAAAATATGTACAATCCCTTTCCTGTCCAGAATTGTGTGCTGAACGTCTTTGCTTCACTTTATATTTTTGATTTGTTGACGGTTAAGGATTGCGGCCAGAGAACAGTTTGGGGGAGAGTATGTCATCCCCTCCCCCACCCCCCCCCCCCCCCCCGGGGGGGGGGGGGGGGGTGAACTTGCTATCATACAGCTTTTTTTTCCAGTTACCCTTCATATGCATCCATATCAAACTTAACGCTTTTCACAAAAAGTGAACAATTCCTTCAATTTTCAGCACTATAAAAAAAACCTATTATTTACCCTACGGCATATACTATGCATTAATAATAATTCATTCATGCCACTTCTAGTACTTACTTCCGGTTGTGTTTAGTATATCATTGGAAAGGAAATTTCAAGAGGAACAATAAAGGCAGGGGATGTAATTTAGCTAACTGCGAATTCAAAGTGTCGTATTCAAATGCTATTTTGAAAAGAAAATGGCGTCTTTTCACTAACACATTAGTATCACTTCCGGTAGTTACTTCCGGTGGAAAGGATATTTCAACAAGAACAATAAACGAAGAGTGTATAATTTTGCTAACTGTGAAAGGGTGAAATAGAGTTTCAATAAATAACATTGAAAGTGTCCAATTCGGGCAAATGGCGTGTTTCCATTAATCATATTTTAGTATAATTTTGATGCTATGTACAATTGTTTTTAAGGGTGAATGCCATTGGTTTCATCTTTATACTAATTACTTCAAAGTAAAATCACAAATTCAGGGGCCTATTAAGCCATAAGTAAGCAAATCGTATAATAAAAAATATTCACTCCATATAACTCACTGAATTCTGTGTACAAGTAGTTACAAGTAAGATTTTCAGATAAAATGGTTGGTCGTATGAAAAGTTATTTCAGTTTTTTGGTAAAAAAAAAACAATTATGAACAACAGGAAGAAAAAAAGAAAAGTTAAATCCGTTGATTTAATCCGTTGATGAAATCCGTTGATTCTCATGAGTTATGAGAAAAAATTTAATTTGACTACCATTTTGGCTACCCATTTCCAATATGGCGGCTCATAGTAATTCAGAAGAATGCCTTCAACACTTAAAATTCTTAATTTTATGTAAACAACATTCCTGTCAAGTTCATGTTTACGTTTATTACGCTTAGATTTCAAAGTAAAAGATATTTACCATTCCAATATTGGAACGGTAAATATCCCTTACTTTGAAATCTAAGCGTAAAAAATATGAACTCGAATTTTCAAAGTAAGCAATGTGACATTTTTAAATCCTGTCAAGTTTCATACTTTTATGATGAAAATGCAAAATTTTAGACTATTGGCTGCCATTTTCCAAAATGACGGCTCGTAGCAATGCAGGAGAATGCCTATAACGTTGACAATTTTTAATTTTATATAAAAACCATTCCTGTCAAGTTTCATGCTTTTATGATGAAAATGCACAATTTTCCAATATGGCGGGGCTCGTAGCAATTCAGCCTACAATGCTTAAAAGTCTTAATTTGATGTAAACAACAATCCTGCCTAGTTTCATGCTTTCATGCTTTCGTCTAATTTGGGGATATATCCTCCGGACTAACAGTCGAGGAGTAGACGAGATGCAGACTTTCAGATGAAAGCTCGAGTCATGACAGCTCTTACGTACAAGTGCACGATCCAAATGAAAACTCTGCATGCCGAACGGCATTGTGGCAGTAGTAACAATCACGGCATAGTCGAGGTGAAGACTTCCAGACGAAAGCTCACTCACGAAAGCTCGTACAACAAGCGAACGATACAAACGAAAACTCAGCATGCAGGACGGCATCATGACGGCAGCAAAATCAAGGCGCAGTCGAAGTGCAGACTTCTGGACGAAAACTCAAATCACGAAAGCTCGTACAACGAGTGCACGATCTAAACGAAAACTCGGCAGGCAGGACGGCACTGTGACGGCAGCAACAGTTAAGGAGATTACCAAACGAAAGCTCGAGCAACGAAATCACGTACAACGAGTGCACGATCAAACGATTACTCGGTCGGCGGGTCGGCATCAGGACAGCAGCAAAAAGACGAGGTGCAGACCAAAGGACGAAAACTGAAGCGACGGATGTTCATACAACACGTGCACGAACAAATGAATGCTCGGCCGGTATGTCGACATCGAAGCGGCAGCCATAGCCAGGGCATAGTCGAGGCGCAAAACACCGGATGAAAGCTCAGGTCATGAAAGCTCGTACAACGAGTGCACGATCAGATGAAAACTCGACGGGCAGGTAGGCATCAGGAGGAATGAAGGAGCTTCAAGCAATCAGCGAACGCTCGCATTTTAAAAAGGGCTCGTGGAAAAGGACGAAAGCAAGGAACGGAGGGACCATAACGTTGGCCGCTTCAGAACAAAAGATGGTTAGCTTTCGTGGCAAACCGCTTTTATAGAGGAGGGCTGCGCCATGCATGCGCAGTGGGTACCCAAGCTGGCCGGATCCTCGAAACTTAGAAACACAGCATTGAGAACACAATGCAAAATTGCCAGGTATTATACATTTCCCAGTGGCAATAAGAAATGAAGCTTTGGGCTGAAATAAGACGAGATTTTGGTACGTTTACTCCCAATCCGAGTCTGGAGAAGCCTTATTGTTTGGTCTCAGTTGATTAATTACTGTGGGTATGGGTTCTTCAGTAACCAATCGTCCAAGTAGATGCATGCTGCTATTTAGTATTGTAGTTTTAACAGAATTGGTTTTAGAATGAGTGAAAATTCGAGAGTGCAGCATTCAGACCAAAAGGGAGGCATTGGAATTCATAGACTTTGTTGTTGTACATGAAACGACGAATGGAGTTTTTCAATTTTTTGAGTTAGAACCGTTTTGAAGTAGCCCAAGGCCCTTACAACATTTTGCAAAAATGATTCAACCCTATACTGTTACATGGTGCCATCTAGCGAGCGTCGGATCAACCAACAGAGAAAAATCAGTCATTGTGCAATTCGCAACAACGACCCAAGCAACATGTTTTGCAAGATGGCTGCCTCCTTGTGAAACGAGTGGATCGCTGCGATGTATTCACGTGGTAAGCGCTTGTTGGCACTGGCATTAGCCAATCAGAAACAAAACACTGCTAATACAAGTTCAATAATTAATGAAAGGAGGGTTTTAGTTACGAATAATGATGTCAATATAAGTGAAACTGAATGTTCGTCGGACGAAATTGATAGCGACCGAGAACCTGCATACGAACTGAATCCTGGCGATACTAGTTCGGATTCAATTGAAGAAGTGATACCTGATACTGAAGATGAACTAGAAACTACACATGTTGCCATAGCTCCGAATCATGAACTCATTTCTAACAGTACACGACCAACGACTTCCACTCGTCAAAACAACACCCTACCCGACGATTTAGACCAGGTTGGTCCGTCTACTGCAGAGCAACAAATTAACGAAAATGAACCAGTTCCTAATGCATCAAAAGGTAAGTAATGCTTAAAATATTAAATGTAAGAACTGTTTCTCAATCTGTTCCCACCCTGTTAAAATCATGTATTATGAACTTAACCTAAGAATCTACCCAAAAAACCTGACCAAACCTCCCAATAAATAATTATGTCAAGTGAGAGGCACTGTGAAATTCCAAATTAAGTCTGCAAATCTGCAAATCTGCAGTTACGGATTTAAGGCACAAGTATTCGGGAGGAGGCGAGGGTGGTGGTAGGGGGGGGGGGGGGGAGACCTTAGAGGGCTTTTTTCTTCTCGAGGACTAAATTTTTTTGCTCGATTATATTGATGTTTCACCTTATTTAGTGGATGTTAATAATATTTTTATACAGTTTTGAATGAAATTCTTTTTTTTTTCGAAAAATGAGTTTTTACAGAAAAAGCCATTTTGGGCAAAGGGCGGGGGTGTGATCCCCCCCCCCCCCCGAATAAAAAAAATAGAAATAACATTGTGCAATAAGCCAAATTAATCCACGTGCAAATCCTTAGTCAAGTGACTAGGATTCGAACCTGTGTACGAGTCATTTGCTAATAATGAATAAAAAAAAAATATTTTGTTGCTATTCCTACTCCTATGCAGTCACTAAAAGACTAGCCTAGTTGGTGTATCAATAAAGGCTGCAGTTAGTGAATTATGATTAGTGCACAGGTTCGAATCGTAGTCACTTCACTTGCACATCACAGTGTGACATTCTTTCAGTGCCATTTTTTATATGGTTTTATTGTATTTACCTATAAATTACGTACTTGAAACATAAAATGCATTTTTAAACATGACTAAGCTATTTTCTATTTTTTAGGAAGACCTCGGCGTGGAAGAAAACGAAAATATCCCGATCAATCAAGGGATCATAGAAAACGCTTACGTAACACTAACAAGAAGTATGTAACTGCAAGGGGGAAAACTGTTCCCGCCAAAGATTTTCAGGACATTAGTTGTGGCTGCAAACAAAAGTGCGCAGAAAAAGTACCAGTAGAAGACCGAATAGCAAAACTTAATACATTCTGGGAACTAGGTTCGTATGTAACACAAAATACTTACACAAATGCTTGTGTGAAGGAAACAACCAAAACGAAAATATAATAAACAATCCACTAAGCGATCCTTCAGTAGGCAGTATACAGTTAGCAAAGTCATTGTGTGCCGCGATTTTTTTATTCACACCTTCGGCATCACTACAAGACGAGTGAATACAGCCTTAACGAAGATGAGGTCCTCTTGATAAGCCTGCTTGATAAGCGTGGATGTAAAGGTGGGCATAACAAGCTGCCAGAAGATGTGCGGGCTGCTGTAATCGAACACATAAAAAAATTTCCCCGATATAAATCCCACTACTGTCGTAAAGAAACGGAAAGCGAGTTTCTTGACAGTAGTATGAACTTAAGAAAAATGTACGACCTTTACAAAGCAGAACAAACTGGGCGTGTGGTGAGTTTGTCTGCTTACACGAAAATCTTTTACACAGAATTTAATCTGAAATTCAAGCAACTAAAGAAAGATACATGTAATTTTTGCGATATCCACGCAGTGAAATTGAAAAATGCAACAGAAGATCCAGAGAAAGCAACCATCACTGAAAGTAACGAAAAGCACTTAAAGACAGCAGAAGAAGGGCAAAAAAAGATGAAGAGTGATATGAAAGCAGCGACAGAATCGGACGATATTGAAACATTGACATTTGACTTGGAAAAAACATTGCCACTGCCACGAATTCCAACAAACGTCATCTTTTATAAGCGGCAGCTGTGGTTATACAACTGTGGAGTACATGCAGGAAAAAACAACAAAGGACACTGCTATATTTGGATGGAGGGTGTAGCGGGTCGTGGGTCCCAAGAAGTCGGCTCATGTCTTCGCAATATATTACAAGTCGTGTGCCAAAGTCAGTGACGGGCGGATTAAGATAGTGTTTCCATTTTGAAATAGTCGTTGGCCATGAATTGTGTGAGTGGCTTTAGGGTGAAAATCAGTCAATCCCCTCCTGATTTTCTTGGGGCGGAGGAAGATTGAACTGTAAAATCCTAAGCCTGGATGATGGCATTCTCGGATTGCACTCTTTGTCAACAGGTCTTTGTTAACTTCGGACAAGGACGTGGCGTAAATTACCAACATACAGAATTGGGCTAGCGGTGGATTGGTTGTGACCGTCGGGCAGAATCCTTTGAATTTTTGATAGGATCTCTTTGACGGATCGATGCGGGGCATCGGCAGGAGAGAACCGGTCGTGGTGGGTGCGCTTAATAAGGCAGTTAACATTGCTGCGGGCAACGGAGTGGTCACCTAGACGAAAACAATGACAGATCCATTAGCAATGTTGGTGAACTGGCAATGTTCGGCTCGTTTGAACTGACGTTTCAGTTGCCGGTAGTATTCTTTGGCTGTGCGTAGTTCATCTTCGAGGAATGCAAGATCAGGAAGAGAAGACGTCTGGCCGGGCTCAAGCGGTGGAGTGCCAGCAGTTTCAGTCGTGTCCAGTGCTGGCAGGATGTCGGACGAAAGCGGCTGAGCCGTGGGTGGTGGGTAGTACAAGGGAGCATCAGCGACGTTAGGGTGATCGGACGTCACAAAAAAGCGAAAAGTCACGACCATTCGGGGCTCCGATCAGGCACGATGAAATCGAGATGAAAACTCAGGATCTCTTCAGAATGCGTGAAAGCAGGGAAACTATGTGGCATGGAGACAGGCTTGGAGAAAAATGAATGAAGAATGATCGCACGAAAGCGCTTTTATGGAGGCTGCGCACAACATTTGCACAGTCGGGCAACGCAGCTGGCAGCTACAAGCAACTAAAAAACCTCCAGGGAAACACAGCATTAATAGGATCGAATGCAAAATTTCACAGGTTATGTATATTTTCCTAATCGGCAACAAGAAACGGAGTTTGCCAGTGCTGGAATTTGTGGCACCAAAATTTGTCAAAGCTGAAAAGTGAAAATGTTTTCTGTATATAGGATTATAGAAAAAAGAATGTTCTTTAATCAGGCCCAAACAAAATTTGATTTGGTTGGACATCACGGAGAAATGAATAAAACAGTTTGAGGGTCTGGAAATAGGCCTATTTAGGTACCGGCAGTTTTGATCTCCGGTGAAAAAAAGGTGAAGGTTTTGAAGTGTAAAACGTTCGTGGGTCGAATTTAGTCTGTTCCCGCAGAAAGGTGGGAAATATATTCTTCTTGATGGGAAGTCAAAGTTTACTGAAATTGGTTCAGAATTCGTGGAGAACTCTTGCAAAACTTGTTACGGTTTTTAAGAGTTCGAATATTTACACTTCTCAGGTTTTTGAAGGATGGAGTTGGACTCCTCCCCAATCCATTACATCCCATTTTGGCAGAAGGCTTCTCCTTTGTCTTGGTAGAGGGCACTGGTGGCTTCAAAGCAGTGGCGATCAACTCCTTGTTTAATCAAGGTGGCAAACGATTTCAATAAATCAGCTTAGAAACTGTCTAACTAGAATCAAAATTGGAATCCAATTTGGAATCGAATGAATGTCGAGAGATTTCAAAATCTTCGCTTGCATTCCATCCATGCGAATGTTTAGAAGGGAAGGCGCCGACATTCGGGCCTCCTGTACTACGATACTTGGGCTATTCTGTGGTAACCCAGGTGAAAATCCTCAAATGAATACGCTGAAAATGAAGATTCTCCCAGAGAACTTGTTCTTGCCAGGAGAATCTAAGTTTTCTGAGTCAAATCCGATGAAACTGTATTACAAGATGGGGATCCTTCCCTATGCCTACGGCGCATTTTTACCTCATTAACGCAGTCATTTATGCAAAATATTGCGTCACTTCCGCCTCTAACCCAATTCCCCCTACCCTGTTCGCGTCCACTCACTCTTTTCTTGCTGTGAACGTACGATTGCATGCAGGGAGGTGGGCGGGCCCTGTTTTGTAACACAGTTTTGTCGGATTCGACTCAGAGAACAAGTTCTCTGGGAGAATCTTTATTTATCTTTCAAAGAATCCTCCTCACTGTTTTACAAGATTGGGATAGATTAGGAAGCAGTGCATACCTCGGAATCGCTCCGAAGATGGCTGTGGTGCCCTTGGTCCCACTTGGTAATCATCCTGTGCATACACCCCAGACCACCCAGGGACCCAACCACCACCCGCCACCTTTACGTCCAAGTACGGGTCCCAGAGGAGGGCCCTTGCGCTACACAAGGGATACGGTCCCTCCAATGGCGCAGCCCAACAGCCAAACGAAGCAGGCTGCACAGTGCCAGTCCGGTGTCATCGGTACTGTCCATTTTACTCGATCCACGATGAGCATGTCTACGCAACGTCAATTAAAGGAAACGGGGGAAACAGGTACGGAAAGAACGGGCCCCAGTTCACACTGAACGCATCCACAAACTCTGCCCCTGGGCAGCGTCCTCACGACCCAAATCGCTGCAATTGGGCCGTCCCAGAACTTTCGTGACAGACCATCCACTGTCACATTCAACTTCCCGGCACAAATGCCGCCTGTACCAGACAATCCAACCGTCTTCTACGCTGCTATAGGCTACGGACAATGGCATTAAGCATCTGGGACTTCGTCCCCCCCCCCTTGATGATTCACATACGACACGGCCACCAAGTAATCTGAAAGGATTCGTATGACCCGTCCCCTGGTCTCCAAAAACGCTTAGCGCTTTTAGCATAGCCAATAATTCTCTCGCATTTATATGCAAGGCAGCCTCCCTGAGTTGCCACTCTGCGAATCCCCTGTGGCTGCTCCCCAGCCTATGTCCGAAGCATCCGTTGTCACCACTACTGCGGCCTCCACAGAGACCCAGGATTTTGCTACCACCGAATAACTCAGAGCCTTCACCCACCAGTTCAAATCCTTGCAAGACCCTTGCGAGTGGCTTCCTCCGTGCACCCCCGCATGACACCAGGTCGTGTTGCCACCAACGTGTGTGCAACTTGCCGTTCTCCACGGCACACAACAAACTTTCTATCAGGCCCAACAACCTTTGAAGCTCCTTAACAACAGTGAACGGGTTCCGTTGCAGTACCACATTCAATTTTACCATACGAGCATGTTTTTCAGGCGGCAGCACAAAACGGGCTGACGTTAGATCCAACATCATACCCAAAAATTGCGAAGCCTGCGACGGTACCAGAACTCTTTCCGTAATTTACGAAAAAGCCTAACTTCCGCAAGGTTTCCAACTCTCTCCGCACATCACGCCGCACACATGTTGCGGATGGACCTACACTGCAAAATCATCCAAGTAAACGAAAATTAAGACACCGGCCTAGCGCAAGAAGCGCCTCACCACTGTCATAAATTTTATAAAAGTACCCGGGGCTGAAGCCAAGCAAAAAAGCAGCACACAACAGCGGTATAAACAACCCTGCCAGGAAAACATTAACAATCGTCGTGCACCGTCCTTTATTGCCACTGCATAATACGCTTGAGACAGATCGATGGTAGCCATCCACCACCCTGGCTGTAAATGTTCTACTACCCTCGGTAGTGTATCCAAGTAGCACTTTCTTACCACTACAAATTCATTCAAGTCTTTTAGGTTCAAAATTATCCTGACCGAGCTGTCTGGCTTCGCCACTGCAAAAAATGTCAGTATTCAGTTTACAGAGTTTTCGGACAGAGTTTATGATTGTTCATTTATTAGTGGTGAAGTGTGAACTTTGAATTGCAATGCTATTCACGCCACAGTAAACACTGCTGGCCGGTATTTTTCCACTGATAAAATTGGGGATACAAATCCTACAGTTTTTCACCCTCCCAATTACACCTAGAGCTAACATCTCGCTCAATTTTGAGGCAATCTCTTTTGCATCGTCAAATAATGGCAGTCTCGCCAGAACCGCCTTCAGTGGTGGCGTATTTCCCAACTCTAGACCAGCACCATCTACAATTTCCAACACCGCCTGCAACGCCTAACAGCCGCCCACTGCACGATGGCCCCTCAAACTTCCAGCATTCTATGTGCTCATCATTTCTAAGCTCCATTCCAGCTTTTGTTTTCAAACAATCCAACTGCACACACAACAAAATTATCTACTTACGCTCGGTAGAGCCGACGTCATTGCACGCCACAGCGTTCCGCATGAGCCAAAAAAAAAAAATTTTTTTTAAACCAAACCAATCGTACATTTTTCCACCACCAATAAGTATTTTCACAGTCCGCCACTTGCGGTTTTCGTCGGTTCAGTCAGTTACCGACTCCGACAATGGGTTTTACCTATGAACTCCCCAATGCACTTCTCTTTCACTATCTCCTCGTCACCCTCCAAATTCGGCTACACAAACCAAAAATAACCACTACGAACCTGACAATCCGTGTTAAACTACTGCCGCCACGTTCTCAAGCAATTATATCCACGTGCGGACGTACTTGGCTGGCCTAAACAGGCCGCCACGTTTTTCGTTCTCGCAAAATCTACCATCACGTTGCTGGCCGTCATCTTAATTACTCTCCAACCAGTCTCGATCAGTTTCTAGTTGCCTTGAAAATATCCATTACCTTATTTAAAAGCATTCCCATAGACTTTATCAAGGCGACGGGCGCCATTTGAAAGGAGTCTCCTCAGGTAGCAACCGGTTCCCTTCACAGAATGGCAAAGTGTGTTAAGGGGTTAGAGCATGCGACGGCAGCAATGAATGGCCCGATGCGGTATAAACCCTCCGCGTGATGAGACATGTCTCGGAGGTAATGGGATGTGAAGACAGTGGGCAGGAGGCAGCTTCCATAATTTCGGAGATAGGAATGTTGCTGTAGTGGGCCCAGGAAGTGAATATCGTCCGTAGCTCATGGGCCGTAACCGGGATTCCTTCCGTAGCGCAGTTGCTGTCGAGGGCTTCGTAAGCTTGCACGATGACGCTCATGAGCCAGGTTGCGATCATCCTGGTAGATGTAACTCCTACTCTGTTGTTGAATGGAAGGAAGAGTTGGGAACGCATTCGGCGGATGGGCTTGGATGCCTTTAGGTAGAAGCGGATTGCTCGTACTAGGCATAAGGGGCGTTCGTCATCACTAAGAATATTGGAGAGCGAAGGGATGATAAAGGGATGAGTGCATTCAGTGGGTTTCTGAGTTTTCGCACGGAACGATGATCGTGGGGTGAGCGTAACACCTGCGTAGTCCGGGAGGAAAAATCAGCCTTTTCCGGTTGATGATAATGCTTGTAGTTCACTGCAACGAAAGCAGGCAGCCAAATCTACCAGAAATACGGTCTTCCGTGTAAGATGGTTGAGATGTGCGGAAGCCATAGGTTCATATGGCGGGGCCAGGAGGGCCGTGAGGACGATTGAGAGGTCCCAGTCTGGAAATTGTTTGCTAATGCAAGGTCGATCCAGGTGGAAGGAGTGGATTAGAGATGAAATCCTTTAGTCGGTGAGGAGGGTAGTATTCCCAGCTGCCTTGAACACAGCATTCAAAACGGAACGGTAGACTAAAATTGTCGATCCTCGTAACCCGCTTTTGAAAAGGAAAGTCAAAAAGCGGAGGAGGTCGTGTAAAGGGGGAGAGATTGGATTAATTTGTTCTGAGATGCACCAATGAAACCATCGTTTCCAGTGGCTGTCGTACATCTTATTAGTAGAGGAGCGGACGCCCCGCAAAGCGATGCGGGAAACCTCGTCTTGAAGAATGCCTGTTGAGCGGAGGTTTTCGCCTCCACCCGTGAAGGCGTAGGTCCTGGAGGTTCGGGTGGAGGATCCGCACTTCGCTCTGAGAGAGGACGTCTGTTTAGTTCGGTAGTTGGCGAGATGAGTCGATGAGGAGGCTGAGAAGCAGAGGACACCATGCCGCGGCAGGACAGTTCGGTGCGATTAGGAGAAAATGTCCGCAGCAATTGGCGATCTTGCGGAAGACAAGCGGAAGGAGGCTTGGAAGGGGAAATCATATGCGTGAAGCTGATTCCAATCGAGGGTCAGAGCATCCACTGCCCATGCTCGGGGGTCCGGAAGGAGACTGATGAACAGGGAAAGTCTTGTTGAATTTTGTGGCGAAGAGATTTACAGATGGGCGTTGCCAGAGGCGGAAGAGAGTGTGGCAGATCGTCGAGTCCATTCGACGGTGGGTGGTTTGTGGCGAGACAGGGAGTCCGCTACTACATTCAACGATCCTGGGATGTGGAGAGGTAGGAGGCAAACGTGATGGAGGATGCAGAATTGAAGATTTGAGAAGTGATCTGATGCAGGGAGAGGGAGCGAGTCCCACCTCTCTTGCGGAGGTAGGCTACAGCTGTGGTATTGTCTATGAGAACCTGTATCACTTGTCCTGTTACATAATGGCGGAAGCGTTGAAGGCCGAGGAGGACTGCCTGCAATTCTAAGTGGTTGAAGTGGTCCGTTGTGCTCGTCGTCCAATATCCGGAAGTTGTGAGGTTGTCGATGTGTGTTCCCCAGCCTGTCTGGGAGGCATCTGTGAAAAGGTGAAGGTGAGGCGGAGGCTCGTGGAGAGGAACCGTAGCAGTGAGATTCAAGACATCCATCCACCATAGAAGGGTGATGGAAGGGAAGGACAAGCCCCGTTGTCGAGGCGGAAGGTTGAGCGCAGAGCGAGGGTCGCTCCAGAGGGAAGAGCGATAATGGTCTAGCGGACGTGCCATCCATCTTCCGTAGGGAACGAGGTCTGTGAAGGAGTCGATAGTTCCGATGACGGAAGTAAGGTCTTTGAATGTGTGGAGAGGCTGGCGCAAGAACTCTCGAGTGGCGTGGAGGTGGGACGTTATGCATTCTGGAGATGGCATGACGGAAGCTGCACGGAGGTTGAAAAACACTCCCAGAAAGACGAAGGTTTGAGCTGGACGGAGGCGTGATTTTGGGAGATTCAGGCCGAGTCCCAGGTGATGAAAGAGAGACATGGTGGTGGTTACATTGTCGATCAGGAGTTCTGGGTGAGGATGCGGAAGGAGGCAATCGTCGAGGAAGGCGTGAATGCGAATGCCTTGTTGGTGGAGACAGGCTAGAACAGGTCGTAAGACCATGGTAAAAATTCGTGGAGCTGTATTTAGGCCAAACGGAAGGCAGAGGTATTCGAAAACGGTGCCGTCTAGTAAGAAACGGACGAGGTGGCGTACAGAGGCGTGAAGCGAAATGTGAAAGTAGGCATCAGCTAGGGCGAGAAAAACTGTTCAATCGTTGAGTTGGAGGGAATCGCAGATGACGGATATTGTTTCCATCTGAAAATGTGGGTTGTAGATAAAACGATTGAGAGGCTTGAGGTTGAAGACCAGGCGAGTCCCTCCTGACTTCTCTTTGCAAAGAAAAATGTTGCTGTAGAATCCCTGGGTGAATGGAGGTAGCACACTGCGGATGGCTGCCTTTTGAAGGACGGTCTTTATTTCCATCCAGAGTGGAGCAGAGGATCGAGGTTCTAAGTCCCACGGTGGATCTTGCACCGGAGGGCTCGGAAGAAACTTCGGTTTGAAGCCTTCCTAAATGATAGAAAGTATCACTGGGTCAAAAGTTATTGTTTGCCAATTTTTGGCATAGTAACGAAGACGCCCCCTAGAGCTTGTGGGGGGAGGCGGAATGTAAATAACTGTCACGTTCTTTGTGTCGAGGTTGGGAACTGGATCCACACTTTCGATC
>JAHWFP010020716.1:12063-63070 GCA_023313725.1 Lithobius niger | reverse complement strand
GTTTTCCTATCTACTGTAAATAGAGTAGGTCTATCCTGTCATTTTCAGAAATGCCGATGGCTTGCCAACTATAAAATTCTCAAAGACTAGAAGCAAGTTAAAATTAAACTATAAATTTAGAATTGGGGGGTCCTAAAGACAAACTTTCAATTTAAACTAGTAACGCATACTGACCGCTACCTTTGCCCGGCATGGCAGCCTTCAGAACTTGACATCTCCACTCCTGACCGGTCGTAACCACCTCTAGCTTGAGATCTATGAGCTGTGCTAAGGAAGGATGGCTGCTGGGGCTTTCATGTTGGAGAGGGGGATTCTGGCGACCACGGCGCGGACGTCGAGGATAGCTCCGCCTCTCTGATTGACTGAGGGCCAGGAGAACAATGGAAAGTGGGAGGAGAAATCGGTGTAATAAAGAGTTTGGGTGCAGAGCCGTTTGAAGGAACAGGGACTTGTAGAGAAGGGCCAGTTTGAGTTTTACTCAGTTTAACATTCGGAAAGGCCCATAAATATAAAACTACATGGTTATGCCTTGCAACTATTGATATTGAAGGAAGGGGAGGAAGTATAAGGTACAGTTTTAACTTTAGCAATTAATAGAAGGGATACAGATCGTTTTGGCTACGGAAAGCTAGGTATACACAGTCGGATTTTGGTAGTCACAGTCGAGTTTCGTTGGAGATTTCAAAAACTATTTACAACAAAAATTTGTCTCCGGTAAAACGTAACTGAAGGTAAACGCTAGGCCGTGGTAGTGTTCAAAGGGCAAAAAGGTTATAATAAAAAAATTAAATAAACTAGCTCAGCAAACTGCTATAAGGCATTAATTAAGTTTGACTTGAAAGTTTGATGTTGGTGGAGATTTTTTATCACATTTGCGGCCAACAAACATAATAACAAATACTACATTTATATGTCTGTATCCACATGTATATGAGGTTAAGTACCCGAAGGCAGCCCCTTCTATTTCACAACTAAGCTAGTGTGTTAGGGCTTTTTCCCTGAAAGAACAACGAAAAATAATTACAAAATTTACATGGTTTCTTCAATAACGGCGACCAGAAGTGGTGAGCTCTACGGCCCAGTTTGAGACGTTTTTCAAATTGATGCTGTGAAATAAGTTGAAGGAATTTTCAGGATCTGTTTCCGTGGAAATAAAGCTGAAGTACAGGGCATTTAAGGGATGCAAAGTTTGGTCGTTTTGGTCCATTGTTTGTGGAGTTATACAAGGTTAAAAACGGAGGTCTTTTTGGCTCTTAGGCGCTCGAAAAAAAAAAGTGTTCCCTGAGGTTTTTGATTTTTGGAGTCCGGGTATCCTCTCCAATCCGCCTGTAATGCAGGACTTCACTACAAGGGGAGGTGCCCTGTTGGCCTTTAAATCATTTGGTCCTGGCATTTAAAAAATTTCATTTATCGACGGCGATGTTGCCACACGGCCCGAATGACTTGGAGGAAATAACTAGATCAAGTTATTGGTCAACAGTAGTTTTAAGCATTTGCTCCCTAACTCCCTTCCCTGAAAAAAATGTCATACAAGAAGTTTTAAATATTTCTCCTCCCTTCCTCCTCCCCAAAAAAATGTACTAAGCACTAAAGTCATGAATGATTGTCCAAATAAGTAACCCAAGTCTACGTTAATTTCGCGTGTCGGCATTCGACTATAGAACTTTACTTTGTTGTCCAGTTATTCGTACATATCAGTGGGGCGCGTGTGAACGTCAAGGACCTAGAATAATTTAAGCGAATACCAGTCATTGGTCGGTCGGTGGCGACGTCAACCGCTGCCAAATGCTACATAGTTCCCAGTCATTGGTCGATGGATGGATTGCATCAGTTGGCTAAAGGAAAAATAATGAACTCCGTTTGTTTGCTGAGAACAAAATTCTTTGATTATTTGTAGTGAAGTATTTCTCCGGCGGATTCGACCCATTTTCGAACCTAAGACCTAGAAATATGCCATAGAATGTGCCTGCAAAATTTTACAGAAATCCGACAATTCGTTCAACCACTATAGCGCGAACACCCATTCAGACAAATTGTTCGCATAAGAGTCTAAATCGATAATAATTCCAGACACTGATAACTCACACATACATACACAACAGTCGTAAACCATGATTTAAATCATTTAACAGTACAACAGCTAATTGGTATTCAGAAGTCACATTTAATTAAGGACAGCCTTTAACATTGCGATCTTTAATATTGATATCAGACAAAGAAATATTTCCAGCTCCATGTGTAGATGCAACTTAAAAGATTTAGAACACTTTCTTATACCTTCAAGAAAATAAGCTGAATCATGTTCAACTAAAACCAACCAATTTTGCCAAACAGACATCAGAACCCGGTCGGTAAAAATTGGTTGCTGGTTAATTTCATATGGATCATTAAAAGCCTATTACTCATAGCCAATCATCAGCATAAAAAAATAATAAAACGTGCCAGGCACTCATCCAGCTGCTACTTTAGGCAGCCGCATAATGAGTTCCAACTAATAAATGCACCATTGAGGACACTCGTTGAATTAGTGAAATGTTACTACAACGACGATGCACATTACAGTTCACAACCTCTTTACCAATGATGGGTTTGAAAATGCAAGAATCATTGATCATTATGAGATCAGTTGGTGTATATACAGCATGTTAGCGGCAAGCTACAAGTTAATAAAAAACAAATCATTGTAAGAGTGTAGTTTCAGAAATTTCAAAAGCCACTTACTCATAACAAGCAAGTGATTAACTTATATGGTTTGTATTCGTTTTAAATGCAAAGACGAGTTCCCAACGTTAGTTGTTTTAGTAGCTGCACAGAGCAACGCGTTTTAGGCAAGTTACTTTCCCTCCCTGCAACTGTAGTGGACATAGTCCAATCTTTCAGGCCAGCAAGAACGACGGGTGTGGTGAAAGGGTTGTGGGTGGGGAGGAGTCTAACTACAACGATTCTCAACGGTGGCTAACTTGTGCAAATGTCTTGAAGTGCTGTAGGAGTGATAATTTTACTGCCTGAAAACAGTTTATTTTGCATCGCAGTTTAGCTAATCAACTTTTGTTGGGGTGGGGGGGGGGAGTCAAGCCCTGCGTTTTTATGTGGCAGCAGACACGCTAAAAAAAAGGTCATTAGGTCCACATTATACTGGAGCGGGAAGGCTGACGTGGGATTCAGGGAAGTTTGGAACTTTTTCCAGCCCTAGCTCCACACTTTAAGGACCCCCCCCCCATTACCCACCCCCATTACCTCATCTTTGAGCGTGAAGTTGGACTAGAAATTACCAACAGAATCGGCAAATCGTAGTCTCCCTTAATAGCCACACACTCGGACTTTATTCCTGTGAAAACAGAACATTAAATTTCCTTCTGGTTCGTCCATAGCATCCTTAAGAAAAAATCACCAAACTGGGCCGTAGCGCTCACACTTCTGGCAGCCGTAACTTCAAAATTTATGTACAAATGTAATTATTTCTCTTTATTTCATTATAGGCATAAAGCCACTATTCACTAGCTTATTGTGTTTTAGGAGGGGTTTCCCTTACGGTACTTAACCTCACATGTATGTATGATACAGATCTAGTACAATATTTTTTATTTTACTTATTGTGCACCAAATGTCATGAAAAATGTCCGACTTTTCTCGATCGCCATTCTCTGCTGAGAAATTAACTTTTAATGCATTATAGCATTTTCACTGAGCTAGTTTATTTAACCTTTTGAGTTTAATCTTTTGCCCCCCGAATCACTACCTCTGCTTAGCCTTCCTTCAACGATTTAAACGAACTTGAATTTTTATTGTTGTAAATAGTTGCTGACAACTTGACCGTGACTACCAACGATACGAAAGCAAAAACGATCTGTTCCTCCTATTAAAATTGCAATAATGAAATACTGTGCTATACACTACGTCCCCCCCCCCTTTCCTTCACTAGTTACGATGTATAACATCGTAGTTTACAAAAGCCAATTCCTTTGTCATTGAGTTTAAAACTCCGTCCCCCCCCTCCAATCCTAGTTGTGATGTGTAACACTACAGTTTACTGTTGCCCTTATGGAAAGTCCAGATCTGGGTCCAGATCTGGTTATATCAAAAATTGGTCCACACCTGGCCGTATCTGGCTGGATATTGCCAGACCTGGCTTGATATGGCCGTATCTAGCCGGCCAGATCTGGATAGATACAGCCAGATCTGGTTAGATACGACCAGACCTGGCTGGATATACGGCCAGATCTGACTAGATACAGCCAGATCTGGTTAGATACGGCCAGACTTGGCTGGATATGGCCAGATCTGGCAAGATACGGCCAGATCTGACTAGATACAGCCAGATCTGGCCGTATGTATAGTCACATCTAGCCTGATCTGGCAGTATCTAGCCAGAAGTGGGCCAAGTTTAGATATAGCCAGTTATGGCCATATCCAGCCTGATCTGGCCATAACTGGCTATATCTAAGATTGGCCCTCTTCTGGCTGGATATGGCCAGATCAGGCTAGATGTGACTATACATACGGCCAGATCTGGCTGTATCTAGTCAGATCTGGCCGTATCCAGCCAGATCTGGCCATAACAGGCTATGTCTAAAATTGGCCCAGCTCTAGCTGGAACTAGCATGATCTTTTCGGAACTTGCCGTACCTGGGGAGCTGACAGATCTTTTTAGTTCTGAAAATTTAAAAAAGTCAAAAAGTGCGCAAACAATTACTTCTTAGTGAATAGTCTAGTATTCCTTCTACGATGCAAGATCCGATATTTTTATCTCTCATAACAGGTATCAGGGAATATTTATCCCTAAAATGTTGTGTTGGCGCACTGTTGGTGCACTGTTATTTATTATGGCAACTCATTTTATTAGAAACTTGTGTTGTCCTAGATCATTATCACTAGGCTACGTTTTTTTTTAATTAGCACACGATGTTTTAAAATTTATTTTTTAATTTGGCAATTAAAAGGTTAGTTTAGCAACCAATGGTGAGTAAAGGAAAATATTAATCTATACTATACCAATGTACACTATGCTAATTTTAATTTAGTCACTTTGTGCTGAACAAACGATCAAGTTTATCGAGCTTACAACTATACCAGTGACTCAGTTTATTTTTGCAATGAAAATGTGATGTATTGAAGTTGGGGTAGGTGGCAAATAAAGTTCTAATACTGCCATCAGTTAATAAACAAGCGGCTATAGCGACTGCCTAGTCGCACCATTCTTCTGTACAGTTCCTCCACTCCAGTGTTGTGGCGCACACCTTTGTCATGCACTACAACATCTATCTCTATTATACTAATCTCACAGTAGAAACCATCACACTTGCCGGTTAAAAATGTGTTAGCTTTTAGGCTTATTTTACATTTTAGGCGTAATTGTCAGCTTTTAGGACTAATTTTAACCAGCAGTTTCAATTTCGTAAGTAGCAACTAATGGAGATTTGGATTGTATAGTAAGCATATTCATTTTTGCAACACAGTTCGCCTTCGTACTCACAATTACAGTGTTACAACGTAATGCGCAACGTAGCCTATATAGATCAGTCGCAAGGAAGTCAAGAGAGAGACACTGTTAATGAAGCCAACATTGACTTGTAGCAACTTGACGTTGCCGTGGTAACGTGATTTTAGGCCTAATTTTTATTTTTAGGCCTTATTTTATTTTATTTTATTTAACGCAGTTTTAATTTCGTAAGTAGCAGATAGGCCTAATGGAGAATTCGGTTCGATGGTCAGCCTATTTATTCTTGCAACAATGCGACGAGACTACTGTAAACGAAGCTAAAATTAATTTGTTTTTATTGCGTGTTATCTTAGAATTTCAATTCGACGATCAAATGTTATTATTTAATTTAGAAGAAGTCGAAGAAGTCTATTAACTATAAGGAATAATGAAGTTTTAATTTGCCACGTTATTTAACTAACTTCTCATACTGAATCTAACGTTGTAAACAGTGGTCGTCAATATCTGGTACCATAGCGAAGTTGAAAAAAGCGACGGACGGACGGACAAAGTCGTTCCAATAGTCTTCTCAGCCGGTACGGCTGTACAGAAGACTAAAAGGGAGACAGTGGCAACATTACTTGCTAGCTTTAAGGACACTGGCCGGGAACGGCCCCTTGATACATCGTGTTCATGTCAATTGTGGCATAGAAAACATGCAGGAATTGCAAATTGGAATTACCTAGCAAAATTATCCCTCATCACACCTTCTGGTGCCATGGCTTTGGCTGGGGTAGCGATGCCCGTGTTGCTCTTGGATTAGCATCGTCTACTTTCATCCCAAACTAGGAACCGATCGGGCATATGCTATCCTCTTTACAAACCGGATTTTTAGGTTTGTCTACTACCAGTGTAAATAAGGCTAAATAAAAGAAATGGTTTGGTTTGCGTTACCCGACTGACCCTATTTTTACGAGCGACCTTAAACATTTTTTCTTTCTTAAGAAAAAAAATCCTCCTTTATTTGACACTGCAGCCTACTACACAAAAATGGGTCAAATATTTCCTGGAAAAAGGAAACTGTTGCTCCATGAACACGAATGAATGAAAAAAAATATTAAATTACATTTTTTAAATTAAAATTTTCTGATTTGGTAACCAAAAAAAAAGTGTAAATAACAACTACCAACTTACCCTATTTTTTTTTCACAGTGTAACGCTAACTAAACATTTTTTTTGTTTGGCCTAACCAAAAACTTGTTTGCCAATACAAAAAGGTTTGGCTAAGACTTTAGCTACTTGCATTGGTTTAATATTTTTGCTGTTGGCTTGCTGAGTATCGGTATTTAAAAAGTGGTAATGGAACCTGGCCACGTAAACATGGCTTTTCAATCGTTTTTCTTAAACATTCAGTGTGGGGAGTTTAGTTTTATTTTTTCCATTACGAGCATTTCTTACCAAGTAACCTGGGAAACATGTAAGCTTCCAACTAGACATCAGAGCTTTCAAACACTGTCCGAACATGTTTAAAATGGTGTAGCATAGGCCTATTCGAATGTCAAAATAGATAAAATATTAGTAAAGTTAACATACTCCAATACCACTTTATAAAACTGGCACGCGTAGTAGACTAGGCTATCGATAAAAAAGATCCCATATCAATGCTTTAACATGTCAGCAACATAAAATGAAACGATGCAAATAGCATGTTTTTTTTCTTAAATAGGAGCGGTTACTCATTCATGCCTAAAAAAATAAAGTTTGGTTACCAAACCTTCCTACATGGTGACATGCAAGTGACAGAAAAAAGTTCTTATCAGCAGTCGTCATTTTATGAAGCTAAAAATTACGCTACTGCATATATAAACTACGAAACAAAAATTGAACTTCCTAAAATTGGGTTTGACTTTTTAAAAATACCCAATTTTGTGAAATTTTCCTGATAAGAAAAAAAAATAGGCCTGAATAGGGGCACTGGGATCTCGGGCGGCGTGCAGGCGACCGCATTCATTTTTCACCATGTGATCGAAAATTATCAAGGGAAAACAGAAGTAGCCGTGCAGCACATCACTTTTGGTACTTTTGGCATGTGGGGAGAAAAAAAATAGGCCTAGTAAAAAAAATTCCGCTATCGATTATCGACCTACATTAGTTTTCACAATGTTATGGCAGCCAAACATCTTTTTCTTAGGCAACAGTGCAACTATGTCAAATATGATAGAATTTTTTTTTTAATTGGCTAGGATATTTTTTGGTTTTTTTGGGTTTTTTTTCAATTGAAAAATAGTGTTCGTTAACCAAACCCGGTTGCGAATCAAGCATTAAAGCAAAATAGAATTGTTTCTAGGCCTAGCTTACCAATTTCAAATATCCAACCGAAAAAAGACATCAGAAGTAGCCTAAACCAACAGAAAACTTAACGAGATAGGCTATAATGTTAGCTAGTTGTAAAAGTATAATGTATGTAGCTTGCTTTCATGGTTCCTTCCAGTGATGCGGCTCAACTGGTGTGTACCAGCCCCGCTGTAAATACCACAATACCTCATAATACGGTAGGACAACATACCCATTTGAAGGGGGCTTGTTTTTGGTTGGAAGGAATGTCGCACCATGAAATAGCATATACAGGATCATAGTAAAAAAGATGGCTTAATCTTACTCTACTGCACTGCACTAGGTTAGTTTTTATATACATTTTGGTTGTTGGCTCATTTCGTACTTACTTTCCAAGTGCATATAGTCAACATTCTTGTAGATTGACATCACCGTCATTTTACTTTGGTTTTAGGACAATACTCACACAGCAGGGGATGTTGGAAAACCAAATATAAAGTAACACCCTAGTTTAATAGTTCCAGACGAATTTCCATTAGCCATTTTCTGGCACCTTCTTCAGGCCAAACCCAGAATTATGCTTGCAACAGTTCCAATAAACAGGATGTTTCTTCGAGCTGCTGCAAGCAGAATTCTAGGCTCGGTCTGAAGAAAGTGGCAGTAAAGAAAGTCACTAAAAATTTGCCAGTAATTGACTATTGCACGATATTTAGTTTTGCGTGAACATGCTGTGCGAGTATAGTCAGTATTCATCGACAATATCATAACTCATAACTCTGAACTCATAACTTCAGGGTTTTCAAGCCTTCCCCCACATACCAAAAATGTGTGTTACATTAAGGGCCCCCGCGCACTAGGCGGCCAAAAAACATGGTGATGTGCTGCGCGGCCACTTCTGTCTTCCCTTGATAATTCTCGATCACGTGGTGAAAAATGAATGTGGTCACCTGCACGCCGCCCGGGATCCCAGTGGCCGTTGCGCCCTGGTTACGTTCTCACTGGCCGCAGCGGCCTGGTTACCTAGTGCGAGGGGGGCCCTACGTATGCTTCAGTTTTGTGATTTCGTAGTTTCAAATATAGCCTATGTGGGATAATAATCAAAACTGATCTCGGGCAGAAAAAAAACATTAGCTTGGTTCCATTTCGCAGACTTCAATTCAATAGATTAAATTATTTAAAAAAAAATGCATTTTTTAAAACAAATTTTGACACCCACGCTTTCTTATGCAATCTTTCAGATGAATTTAGGCAAATAATGTATAGTGCAAATTGTGCCGTAATAAAAAAAAATTATTGCTTCCAGTATTGGGTGATAATTTGGGGTGGGGTGGGGGGGGGGGAATTTTATGTCCTCTGAAAATTTTATGTCCTCTGATGTACCACTTTGTTTCTTACTTTACGTAAAACGGTGAGAAAAGTGAGATATGATTAAACTGGAGAGAAATGTTTAGTAAAAAAAAGCTTTCAGTAAGGTTTTCATTTAAGGATTTTACCACCTTGGCTCATATTGTTTTGTAGGGTATCATGAATATAGGCTAAATAGTGGGCCTCGCCACCCAAAACAAGTAAAAGAAAACTACTAAGATAAACCCAGAAAAAAAAAAAGAGCCAGGCCTGAAGGGAACAAAATTCCAATTACACTGTGGCCAAAAGTGAAGAATTTATAATTTAAAAGTATTATTTCGAAGTCAAAGAGATGGAACAAAACTACTTTTTAAGTCAAACAGAATTTTTTATGTTCCTGAAAATAAAATAAAAATGACACCAGACTGAACTAAATTCTTTTATTTCCATTTCTCAAAATATGCACATTTTATAAATTACTGTATATCGTGCACGAATATTATCATGTCGGTACCACAAGTGAATGATGGACTGATTTATCACTTAACCTGTATGTATGTATGTTGATTAGAGTCAAAACTCATACTAGCCTATCTTTACATGTTTTTACTCCTTCAAACGGCTCTGCACAAAAACCCTTTGCCAAACCGACTTTCCCATTGTTCTCCTGGCCCTCCACCAATCAGACCCCCGCATCTATCCTCGACGTCCGCGCTTTCCCCCTCTCCAGCATAAAAACTCCCAGCCCTAAGCATCCATAGCACAGCTCACAGATTTAAAACAAGTGGTGTTCATGGCCGGTTAGGAGTGGAGTGTAACAGTGGACGCTACGACGGCTGAGGTGCTTGTAACGCCCCCAGTTTCCTGGTTGACACGGAGATTCAGTTTAAGGTGTAACGGTGATTATCGACTTTTACGGAATAAGCACAGCATGGGCTACAGTCCCAGCATGGGGGATGGAGCGTCGGGTCCTACTTAAAGGGGTCTAACCTTAATACTGATGGTATTCACTGCCACCAACTAACTTTTAACTGTTTTTAACTGTTTATCAAGAGCTAAAACTAAAGATGGGCTACATATTTACCAACAATTGACCAACTAGCAAACGAACTGAAGTTTAAAACTCCTGGTTTTATTATACTAACAGGGAATGAAAAGCACACTTTACATTTAGTTTGCACGAAAAGCATTTGAATAAATTCTTATGAAAAAGCAACAAGTTTGAATTTACATTTAGTAATTCACACGATACCACAAAACGACACTTGTGTTTTGAATGTACAATCAATTAAATTTTCGAATAGAAAAAGCAATACTGAACACTCACTTGAGTCGCCCGCAAGACTGAACAACCGTTCAAAAGTTTCAGTTTTGTTTCTAAGTGATAAAACAGAGCATTTAAACCTCCCAGAGTTGCTGTTTAGAAGCCAACTCCTCAAACTATAAAACCGCGGATACTTTTAAAGTACGTCTGGGGTGAATGAATCACTGAGTGAATGAAGGTCAAACCGTCAGTGTTTAGATTAAAGTTACATTTAAAATAAACAAGAAAGAGTTTTTGGTTTTTAGTAAGAGAACCACTCTGACGTTATGGTATGAAAAACCTAATATGCCGCTTAAGGCGTCACCACCATAATTTCCTCTAAGCTAGAGAGTTTTAAGTTTAAAACTATAAATTTAGACTTGGGTGGTCCTAAATTAAATTTTCAAAAGCTAAACTACAAACCTACGAACCACTGCCATCCCCGGCATCCTACGGACGTGACGTCTCCACTCCCAACTGGCATGACCCTTCTAGCTTGACAGATCTGTGAGCTGTGCTGTTGAGGGAGGGGTGAGGGGGCCTTTTATGCTAGGGACCGGAAGTTCGCGCGGACGGGCAGGAGAGCTACGGGGTCTGATTGACTGAGGGCCAGGAGAACAATGGAAAGTGGGAGGAGAAGTCGAAGGGACAAAGGGTTTTGGTGTGGAGCCGTTTGAAGGAGTAGGCCATATAAAGATAGGCCAGTTTGAGTTATACTCAAGTGAACTTTGAGAAAAGGCCTTTACTTTGAAATATTGACTATGGAATAAATATTTAAATGATTGCAACGTGAGTAGGCTCTGGTTAAAGCTTAATACTTGGGTTTGGGTAATGCATAAAGCATTACTATCAAATTTAATAAGCTTTAACTGAAAACTGCAGTGTTATACACCACAACTAGTTTTGGCTAGGGGTGGTAAATAGTGGATTAACTAGTTGTTATTTGAGAGCGCCATATTGGGGGGTTTTTATATTCATTACAGTGTAGTTCGTAGTGCCTGTATTGTTGGTTATGTCTACTTGATATTGTTTCGGTCTCGAGTGTTTTTTCATGTATTATCAATTGTTGTTAAAGATAAGATCACTTCATTTTGGGATTGCGCTCCCAGCAACATCACCAGCCTTTTCTCTGTATTTTATTTGTAATGACGTCATAAGTTGGGCCTAACGTTAGGCATAGGCCTAAAGCTGCCATGTTGTGTCCAACGTGGTAAAGGGTTACGAGTTGCGTTACCCAGGGTTGTCTACGGTCACCGAACCAGGTTTGTATGGTCCTTAGCGGAGTAAGATAGCTTGCTACTAACAACATAATTGCTAGGTATAGTTATAGGGACGTCTGGCACTCGTAAAGCTAGATATGAGCCGCCGGTTAGAGACTCAGATCCGAGCCGGTTGACAGTGACTACCATAGTATTAAGGTAGCGAATGTCGTCCCCTCAGTTTAATGCCTTTCACTCTCTAGGGACTCCCTGGTTCGGTTAGGTGTCATCTTTCCCTTTTTCCTTCACGCAACATGTTTTGGTGTAGAAACCAATGTGAATGGGACCAGGGCAACGTAAAGTAGGCAACCGCGCAAAAAAAAGAAGAAAGCAACTGCAGTTGAAAGTCGGAAAAAGTCGCAAATTAGCCGATTAAAACATTTTATTTATGTAGTGCAAAATGTCATTTAAATTTATATTTACGTCATTTATAATTTATATTACGTGTTCATTTCCTCGTAATAATTTTTTTTCGAATGAAATGGTACTAATGTCAAAGAGGAAACTAAGAGAAAAGGCTGTGTCAGTTGAGTAAATTTGTTTAACTAAGCCAAAGAAAAAACGTGAGTGGCAAAACCCGGGCCTTTGTGCCAGTCAATCTTTTCTAATATAAAGGCATTCTGCCAAAAATCCAGATTGGTTAGGATACCAGGCACCAAAAATCAAAAACTCGGGTAACAATTTTTTTTTATTTAGTGCTCAGTAGCGCTACAGGCCTTTTTCCAAAGCCTTCCACTTTAAATTGTATAACACCCAGGAAAATGATTAAAAACGATCACCGTCTTCACTGTTTAATAGCCACGAACTAACAGAACTTTGAAATTCAACTTTCCCAATTATTTACAGCCAATTGAAAAACGCTCCAAAATGAGCGCACCGCACGCCATCGCCGATCGCCATTTTCCAAACAAAACTTGTACATTTGTAATTTATATTTTGTTACTCAGGCATAAAGCCGACCAGCTTAGTGTTGTTTTAGGGGGCTGCCACGTAACCGCGGCACTTAACCACGTATATGTACTGAGGACCTGCACTCTACGTTTTTATTTTGAACTTCAATACCGGTTTTGGTTTGTTATGAAAACTTCGACTGCTCTCTTGTCATTATTTGCGGCTGCAATAATGTAGTAACCTAAAATGCGTTTTAACATCTACATACAAGCTGGTTTATTTAATCTTTTGCTTAGTGCTTTAAAAAGCAATTTATTAATGTAACTTCTTCCCACAAATTCTACCTTGTCCAAAACGGCATTATTTTTACTATTTTATTTTACTGGACATTTTCTATAAAAAGTGTTAATCTTGTTCTTATTTCAGAGCTCCGACCATAGCAACCTCATCCAAACCTAATAAAGCCTTTTCTACTATTGACTTCTGCAATAGATCAGTAACCATCCTTCTATTAAACTTGAATAATATTTTTAATAGCAAACTCCGTTCCCCCTCCCCCTCCTTCAATAGTGTGATGCCTAACATCGTAGTCTTCGATTAAAACTCGTTCAAGTTTGTATTTCCGACGTGCTCATAGCAAAGCTTATGAGTACAGCTTTAACTCAAGCCTATCTTTTTTCAAATCCGTTAAAAACTCAGTCAGTTACAATCAATCCAAGTTCAAATCCAAATGACCGTTTCCATCACAATCCATCAATCCGTTCCAGAACCCCAAAAGCTTAACGGCTCCAACGGTCCGAAATCCAGCCACTCAAGAGCTCAGAAGCTCTGCCCCTCACTATTTCCCCCCCCCCCCCCCATTCCCTCCCTTATGAAGGCCCATTCAGATCCTTACGGTTCCCTGTAAAGCCCTCATGTGATGCAGCTTGGCTCAGGAGATAGCACAAATTTCCCTCTTCCAAGGCAGCCTGCCTCTCTTGCCGTCAAACCGTGCAGTCATCGCAGACGTCCGCTCCCTCCCTCCCCCATATATACCCCTGGCCTTGCCATTCCACCCTCACCATTGCTCATGACCTCAAAGGCTAGAGGTTGCTACGACGGTCGGAGTGGAGATGTCCCCCAGGGTCCGCAGGTTGCCATGCCGGGCAAGGTAGCAGTTCGTCGGTAACTAGTTTAATTTTTTGAAAGTATTCTTTTGGACTTCAATTCTAAATTTACAGTTCTTAAACTTAAACTTAACTTCTAGATTTGAGAATGATTATGGATAGTTAACCGCCATCGGTATTTCTGGCTTAGAACGTCCATAACTGAAGGGTTTAAGGTCCCCTTCCTAAAAACCGGGTTTTTTTCTTATTTATGTTGAACACAGGTTCTTCTAAATAATGAAAATGGTTTAATCGTAGAATTTAGACGTCTTTTGGGTTGTGTACCAGGTTAACCATTGAGGTAGTTTGATCTCAAGCAGTGGCTTTTGAAACATAACTAACTAATGACTATTACTAATGACTACGACTATGAATATTTTACTAATGTAAGGTGCATTCTGTAACTTGTAACTCAAAACAACTTTTCTATTAGAAATTTTTGTAGTGTATGAACTTTTAACTTGTTCAAATCCGATTTTATTGTAAATCGTCGTGCGCTTTAATTTAAAAGCTTTCAAAGAATACTTTTGTAACATATAGTGTTAAAATGTAGTGTAAAAGGTTAACATGTCTTATTAAAAAAACCAAGCGTTGTTTTAAATGACAATTTGACTTCGTGTAGATTTAATTGTATGAGTAAATAATCAAAACTAAGCTTTATTTAACTCCAAGCCTGCAATTAAACACCCATCATGGTGGCAGTGAACTATTAGATAGTTAGCACTTGAAACTTAGGTAGGACATGAGAGCTCCCCTACTAACAGGGCAGTAGACACTGCAGTGCTGTGAAACTCCGCAAAAGTAAAAACAGACACCCTGAGTCCACCAGTATTAACTAAGAAAATCGCCAGTACCCCAGATGTCGGTGCTCACCTGAAAGGCACCAAAAGCGACAGGTAGCGCCGCTACAAAACTGGTGGCAGTGGTGGGATCACAAGGTGCTGTGCCACTACAAACACCCCCCCCCCCCCCTCTGTCATACTACTATGCCAGTTTATCTTTAAGAAGAAGATGTCCGCAGTCCGTTAACAAACTGCACCCGAGATGTCCGTGACGAAAACAAAAGTTACAACCAAAAGATGTCTGCCTAGACACCAACAACTAGGCCTACAATTCCCGATCCAGCTTGGAGAAGGAAATCAGCAACCCCAGCTTCACCAGATGTAAATTGGGCTAACCTGCAGAAGGTTGAAGTAGACGTTCAACACCCCGGAGAATTCACCCTGTGAGAGGGAACGAAGCTCCCCACACCACAAAGACGAGTGTGACTGTGTTCAACTTTCAACAAGAAGGGCGACCACAACTGTGCAAGGACGTTTTGTGCAACAAACACCGGACGTTCACGTGGCTCTACATCCAGGTCTACGATGGGAGGCTAGGATAGATGGACCACACAGCGATTGTGTTATCAGAAAGGTTAGTGCACATAGGTTTGCTTTGGCTGCCAAACCGAGTGTTTTGGTTCGTGTATTTTATGCATTTAATAATCCACCAGTGCGCTAGGGGTAAAAAGTGGATCTTGTGCTTAACCTACGGATTGTTTAGAGAAATGTTTAAATTCATGCTCTAGTTCAACTTAACAGTTTAATTATTTTGCGGCTGCAATTTAATTTTTTTCTTATTTTAAAAAATCACGTAAAACTTGTTTCTGCCTGAATTAACGTTAAAACTTCCAACATGGAGGATTTACTAGAAATAATCGAAGGTATTACAAACAAGGACCTCAAGAAGGCCTGTTTAAATCTTTGCCTAACTGTCAGTGAAATAAGGCAAGAGTCCGTTAAAATTCTTACTGTTGCTTACGAAGACAACAAAGTTTCTTTAACCGATGTGTCCGACGCTCTAGACAGCGCCATGGAAAAGCGCAACACCGCAATTCAAAACAAAAAAGAATTAGCTCTTAAAGAAAACGAATTGTTTCTAAAGGCCGAAGAGTTAAAACTTAAAGCTTTAGAGCTAGCAGAAGCGGATAAAGCTCGTGCGCATGCCGCCGCCGAAGCTGAGAAAATTCGCGCTCACGAATTAATGTTGAAAGATACGGGGGCCCAAAGTAGCGATGCCGCTAGAGCCCTAGAAATCCGTAAAATCGAACGTGAACTTGATCTAGCCAATAAACAAATTGTGTTAGCAAAATTAAGATCAGCAAGTGGCACTTTAAGTCCAGTGTCTGAAATGTCTAGTGTTAATTCCGGACCTAAGGCCGGAAAGGTATCTGATTCAGTTTGTTTAATTAACAACAGTTTACTGGGGACCGAAATCGGAAATTAACTCCTTTTTAAAAAATTTGAGAAAACCATGGAAACTCAACGTATGTTAAAATCAGAATGGGTAGTAGGTTTACAACTGTTATTAGGAGAAATTTTGGTTAAAGTTTGTGACCAAATGAGTGCCGTGGATTTGCACAATTACGATCTAGTTAAAGTTAAACTACTAGAAAGGTTTGTTCAGACGAAAGAGTCAGTACAGGCACAGTTTAGAAATTTGGAAAAAAGTTCCGATCAACTTTTCCACGAACACGCTTTTGAGTTAGAAACGCTATTTTCCCGATGGTAGTCGTTAGCTGGTGTCAACAATTGTTTCGACAAGTTAAGTAATTTATTCCTCTTGGAACAGTTTACCAAGTCATGCCCGGTAGCTCTCCGGAAGTGGTTGCCCGACCAAATCAAAACTGGGACACTGCATGAAGCAGCTAAGTTGTGTGCTGCACACTTTGCTGCAAATCCCGAGTCTAAACCCGACTCTCAGTCTAGCTGTAATTTTATTCACAGCCAAGCTCCTGAACTTGTCTTGTCTAAGCACATCCATGAGTGGAGTGTTAACGTTGCTAAATGTTTAGTGCTAAGAGACACTGGGTCAACCCATGATATCATTACCAGAAATTTGGTTAAACCTCACCAATTCACGGGTGAGTTCACCCACTGTAACAACGCTCTCACAGAGCAGACTACCGCACACGCCATCGCAAAGATCGAGGTGCAGACGCCCTTTGGGCCTTTATCTACGGAGGCCTTGGTTTCCGGCCATATGGGAGATCATTTTCAGATGCTCCTTGGTATTCCTTCCCAGACTGTTCTGGAAGAAAGGGGATTAAAACCGTTACCCCCGTTTGCTAACGCAGTTACCCGTTCACAAACACGTAGTGAACAACAACTTCCGATTGTTAAACCAAATTATCGTGAAGTAGCATCCAGTAGTGATGACGGTACAGACAGTGAATCTGACCAGCGTGTGGTTACTCCACGAGCAGTAACGGAGGGTTTTATCAATCCTAAGGTAGATTGTCTAGATACTGCTATTTTAGGGCTCCAAACAGAACTATTTTCAAAATTGTTAAATATTGATAAACCCACTTTTGCCAAATTGCTACTTGCTTGTCCAACCATAACTCAGTGTTGGAAAACTGTTGGAAAACTCCCTGTCGAGCAGCAGGACGAAAACAAACAGTTTTTCTTTGATAAGGGATTACTTTTTAGAAAGCCCTTTCGTACTTCAAGCAAGCCGTTAATAGAGACACAGCTAGTGCTTTCTAAACAGTGCAGAGATTTTGTCTTAGACACAGCATGCAAATGCATGGGCAGGCCATTTGGGCAGGTCAAAAACAAAAGACCGAGTATTGACTAATTTCTATTGGCCACATTGCTTCACCGATATTGAACAATACGTGCATACCTGTCTCACGTGCCAAAAGACTGGCAAAACGGGACAAAAATTTGTTGCTCCCATGGTGCTCGTGCCCATGGATGGTGAGCCGTTCAACAGGTACATCATTGACATTGTTGGGTCCATCAAGCCTACTAGTTAGGCTGGGTATAAGTATATTCTTTCATTGCTTGACCCTGCGACAAAATTCCCAGAAGCTGTTCCCCTTAAAGAGAAGATCTTTTCCAAATCTTTTCCAGACTAGGATATCCAGGAGAGCTCCAGTCTGACCTGGGCTCACCGTTCATGTCTGAACTCATCACGTTGTTTTTAGAGAAGTGTGGAATCCAGCGTCAATCACCCCCAATCAAACAGTGTCGAACGCTTCCACCGCACACTAAAGGCAGTGTTGCGTGCAGTATGCCATGAGCATCCTGAAGACTGGGAGAGGTGCTTACCCGGAGCAATGTTTGCTCTTCGAACAGCTCCACATGAGAGCACTGGCTTCACTCCAGCTGAGCTTGTTTACGGCCGCAACATCAAAGGCCCACTGGAGCTGGTCAAAAGCCAATGGTTAAAGCCAGACGTTCATCCATCCGTTCTTGAATACATCTTGGACTTGCTCCAAAGACTTAAATATTCCCGTGAACTTGCACTTGAGAACATGACTAAAGGTCAGGTTAAAAACAAGACCTATTATGACCCAAAGGCAGATGAACGTAAGTTCAAGGAAGGAGACAAGGTTCTGGTGCTTAAACCTTCCAGGGCCAATAAATTAGATATTTATTGGGATGGCCCATGTGAAGTCTTGAAGCGATTGTCTGATACCAATTACCTTATCAAGAAATCGTTTGGCATTCATAAAGAAACCATTTATCATGTAAACCTTCTGACGCCATATCTGCGTAGAGAAGGAGCCACTAATTATTCTTTCTCTGACGAACGTGAAATGTCACCCCCGACCATGTCTGGACAGGCCAGCCTGGTGATGGCCACCTTACTTCTAAGGAAGCCATGGGCCTTTTCAAAAAAATAGGCTCCTTAACCGAAATGCAGAAGAGTGAACTACTCGCTGTATTTGACCAATTGGATGGAGTTTTCTCCACTTTACCAGGTCGAACAGACCTTGTTACACATGACGTGGAACTTATTGATTCTAACATCAAACCCTGCAAATATTATCGCCATGCGAAATTTGAGAGGGATTTGTTACCGAGATTCAACGAATGCTGGGTCTTGGCTTCATTGTTGAGACTGACTCTCCTCACGGGTCACCGATGATCATTGTTCAGAAGGAAGATGCAAGTCCTCTTCCGGTAGCTGACTACCGGGAACTGAACAATAACACCGCAACTAAAGAATATCCAATTCCTAATATTGAGGAGTGTATAGAACGAGCAGCCTAATGGAAGTACATCTCCATTTTCGACCTGAACAGAGGCTTCTGGCAGGTTCTACTCACACCACAGGCTTCTTTAGCAGCCACCATTACTACCCCTATTGGGAAGTACGCCCACTCATGATGAACATGGGAATGAAAAACGCTCCGTTTTGTTTCCAAAAACTTATGGATGGCATCACACGTGGAATGGAGGAATTTGTTACCCCATTTCAAGACGACACCGCCGTTGGAGCCGAAATGTGGCAACAACATCTGGACAATGTCTACTCTTTCCTCCTTGCAGTCAAGAAGGCCGGGCTAACAGTGAATGCAAAAAAGTCGCAGGTCGCTTGTAGCAAGGCAACCTTCTTGGGTCATGAGGTAGGAAATGGGTCCCGCACCCCCTCTGAAGTAAAAGTTTTGGCTGTGCAAAAATTCGCAAGGCCACAAACTACGAAAGATGTTCGATCTTTCCTCGGCTTGGTAGGGTACTACCAAAGGTACATTAAACAGTACTCTGAAATCGTGCTAGCCTCACAGACTCCTTGAAAAAGGAGCCCAAACAAACAGCGTTTGACACTTTGAAACAAGCCTTAGTAACGCATGAGAAACCGTAAGCTCTATTTAAAGTTAACAGATTACCACTGGGATGGTTTTAGGTTACCAAACAACTTGTTTTACATAAGGGTACCCGACTTCAGTCAGACTTTCATTTTACAGTGTGACTGTTCCGAGCGTGGCATGGGCTGCTTATTGTCCCAGGAGTTTGAAGAAGAACATCATCCCTGTCTTTACGTTTCACATAAGTTGATAGCCCGGGAGCAGAAGTATGGGACGACAGAAAAAGAGTGCGCATGTTTGATCTGGTCCGTTGCCAAATTGTGTCCTTACATCTATGGTACGAAATTTGTGATAGAATCAGATCATAACCCGCTGCATTGGCTCGAGCAAATGTCTGGTAAAAACCTCAGATTGCTTAGGTGGAGCCTTACCCTCCAAGACTACGACTACATAGTCAGATACAAACCTGGAAAGTTCCATTTGAGTTTTCATCATTAAAAATTAAAACCAGTGGTGGAGCCAAAAATTTGGCTCTTCCCACTTTTTTTTTATTATTTTCCTTAATTGTTAATAGGTATTTTGTCAGGGCAACCTCACTCAAAGAAACTGCCAGCTTTTCCCGTTTTGGACCCTTACACCTAAAATTTTAAGTGCCAATGTTTACTCTTTTTGTCATTATCAACGTCTCCCTATGTGGGAGAATTTTAACAAAGATTGTATGACACGTTATTAATATTCAGTAGGAATATCTATGGGAGTCTAGTGGTTCCCGGCTAAACTCCTCTTTAAAAAATTTGTCTGTCTCACCTCTGAGGGCAAAAGGTAAACTCTGATTAAAAGGTTGTTGCGTTATTATCCATAAAACCTCCCAGCGTTGTATTTTGTATTTTTAAGTTATAGGAACTATATCAAAACCCTTCAGTGTCAGAATTTTGTCAGAACAAGTTGTTTGGTAACCTAAAACCATCCCAGTGGTAATCTGTTACGGTTTCTCATGCGCTCATAGTACCCTCTATTCCGATCCTTAACGCAAGCTAGGTCCTGAGGAGTGCGCCTCGAGTTATTTTTCGATGCTTTCCTGGAAAATAAAAATAGCTTTCTGTGCACGGCTGACGAGTTAGAGCATTAAATGTTGAGATCGTATCAGTTACAAAAACTTAACATGTACTTTTAATTTTCGTCCAGTTTCGAAAAGAGTATATTTTTATGTAATTTCTTACTCAAATTAAACTCGCCGAAAAAACGTCAGTTCCCCAAAAACACAAAATGGCATTTTTAATTTTTGTATATGTAGTGTTTATATAACTTTGTATTCGATCCGGAGCTAGGACTATTTTCAACAAAATAGAAGAGATTGCTTGAATTGTGACCTTTCATGCAAATTGTGATTACATGGTCTGGTGACCTAACTTTTTTCCAGCTTTTACTTCGAGTTCAACAGGAACCCTAAGTAAAATCTCCTGTGTGGGGGCATGTAAAGGATTGCGGCCAAAAATCCAGATTGGTTAGGATATCCGGCACTAAAAATCAAAAACTAGGGGAACAATTTTTTTTATTTAGCGCTCAGTAGCGCTATAAGGCCTTTTTCCAAAGCTTTCCACTTTAAATTGTATAACACCCAGAAAAAAAAATTCAAAACGATCACTGTCTTCACTGTTCAATAGCCACAAACTTTATCTTCAACTCTGCGAAAACAGAACTTTGAAATTCATTTTCCCTAATTATCTACAGCCAATTGAAAAACGCTCCAAACTGAGCGCACCACACGCCATCGCCGATCGCCATTTTCCAAACAAAGCTTGTACATTTGTAATTTATATTTTTTTTCCTCAGGCATAAAACCGACCAGCTTAGTGTTGTTTTAGGGGGCTGCCAATCAGCACTGAACCACATATACGTACTGAGGACCTGCACTAACATCGCAGTCTTCGATTAAAACTCGTTGAAGTTTGTATTTACGACGTGCTCATAGCAAAGCTTATGAGTACAGCTTTAATTCAAGCCTATCCTTTTTCAAATCCGTTAAAAACTCAGTTACAATTAATCCAAGTTCAAATCCAAATGACCGTTACCGTCACGATCCATCAATCCGTTACAGAACCTGAAAAGCTCAACGGCTCCAACGGTCAGAAATCCAGCCACTCAGAGCTCAGACGCTCTTGCCAGTCAGTATGAACCCCCCATTCCCTCCCTTATGAAGGCCCATTCAGATCCTAAGGGTTCCCTGTAAAGCCCTCATGTGGTGCAGCTTGGCTCAGGAGAAAGCACAAATTTCCCTCATCCAAGGCAGCCTGCCTCTCTTGCCGCCAAACCGTGCAGTCATCGCAGACGTCCGTTCCCTCCCTCCCCCATATATACCCTGGCCCTACCGTTCCATCCTCAGCATTGCTCACTGATCTCAAAGGCTAGAGGTTGCTACGACGGTCGGAGTGCAGATGTCCCCTAGGGTCAGCAACTTGCCATGCCAGGCAAGGTAGCAGTTCGTCGGTAACTAGTTTAATTTTTTTGAAAGTATTCTTTTGGACTTCAATTCTAAATTTATAGTTCTTAAACTTAAACTTAACTTCTAGATTTGAGAATGATTATGGCTAGTTAACCGCCATCGGCATTTCTGGCTTAGAACGTCCATAACTTAAGGGTTTAAGGTCCCCTTCCTAAAAACCTGTTTTTTTTCTTTTTATTTATGTTGAACGCAGGTTCTTCTAAATAATCAAAATGGTTTAATCGTAGAGCTTAGACGTCTTTTGGGTTGTGTAACAGGTTAACCATTGAGGTAGTTTGATCTCAAGCAGTGGCTTTTGAAACATAACTTGTGACTATTTTACTAATGTAAGGTGCATTCTGCTTAGGTGGAGCCTTACCCTCCAAGACTACAACTACATAGTCAGATACAAACCTGGAAAGTTCCATTTGAGTTTTCATCATTAAAAATTAAAACCAGTGGTGGAGCCAAAAATTTGGCTCTTCCCACTTTTTTTTTATTATTTTCCTTAATTGTTAATAGGTATTTTGTCAGGGCAACCTCACTCAAAGAAACTGCCAGCTTTTCCCGTTTTGGACCCTTACACCTAAAATTTTAAGTGCCAATGTTTACTCTTTTTGTCATTATCAACGTCTCCCTATGTGGGAGAATTTTAACAAAGATTGTATGACACGTTATTAATATTCAGTAGGAATATCTATCGTCGTGTGCTTTAATTTAAAAGCTTTCAAAGAATATTTTTGTAACATATAGTGTTCAAATGTAGTGTAAAAGGTTAACATGTCTTATTAAAAAAACCAAGCGTTGTTTTAAACGACAATTTGACTTCTTGTAGATTTAATTGTGAGTTAATAATTATTTAACTCCAAGCCTGCAATTAAACACCCATCATCGTGGCAGTGAACTATTAGATAGTTAGTACTTGAAACCCCTCTTAACCGGGCAGTAGACACTATAGTGCTGTAAAACTCCGCAAAAGTAAAAACAGACACCCTGAGTATTAACTAAGAAATCGCCAGTACACCAGATGTCGGTGCTCACCTGAAAGGCACCTAAAGTGACAGGTAGCGCTGCTACACTAATCTAACGCATAATTGAAGGAAAATAATTTTACGCATACGCAAGTAGATGGATTGTAGATTGTAGATCATGGATTTAAATCAAAATCGAATATCAAGGAAGGATTCTATAGAAAATACATTTGTTAAATTGGCAAAAAATATTGATGAGAAAGACCAGGATGAGGTGGAAATAAGTTTAAACCATTTAATTGCCAAGGAATTAATGCTAATTCCTATTCTACAAAAAGTCAAGGAGCTGAGTGACGCAGCAGAACTAGATAGTGAAGTAAAAATAAACGAAGATTTGGTAGACCGTATAATTGCTGAAAAAATAAAGGCAAACCGGTTTTTAGCTAGAAGCAAGGTAGTGACACCAGCGCCAGTCGCTGCAGAGGCGACGTCGAGAAGTAATAATGTAAAACTGCCCAAGTAACAAGTACACAATTTTGACGGACAACACAGCGACTGGGAACGATTTTGGGATCAGTTTCAGTCAGGAATAGATGCAAACTCATCAATTTCAAAAATTTAATTATCTGCGCGGTTTTCTGGTTAAGAATGTAGCCAGGACAATTGAAGGGTTGAATTTAACGGAAGCGAACTACAACTTAGCCAAGAGCTTATTAAAAGAAAAATATGGCCGGAAGGAAGTGTTGGTTAATGAACACATTAACAAGCTGTTAAAGACCGCCCCCGTTAAAATGACTAAGGATGGCCGAGATTTACGCAGGTTATTGGAAGAGTTTAAAGTCAGCATGAGAGCATTAGCAAATTTGGGAACAGATGTATAGTCAATGGGAGCAATATTGTGCCCAATTTTATTGAAGTCGATACCTACGTCACTTTTAACGGAGTGGAATCGTACACCATGCAGCCCCGGAAATGTCGACATACCAATCTAGCTGGAATTCATCAAAACCGAGTTGATAAATATTGAACAAGTTTTTAGGATTTCGACGGAAAATGCGCGAGAAGACAACCTGAATCACTTTGGAAAAATGAAGCAAATTTTAGCACATCGTCAGCACTGGTCACAACGCAAGGTGACAATATCGCAGCAACAAGTCGCAACAATCAGAAAACACCTTTGTGTGTGTTTTGTAACAGCGCCGCTCATTTTTCTTCCATGTGTGTCGATGTAGTTACGAATTCTGCTCGTCATAACGCGTTGCGGAATTTAGAAGTTGCTTCAATTGCTTAAAAAAATTTCATCAAAGTTCCTCATGTCGCGTGCCAGTTGTTTGTCGCACTTGTCAGCAATCACATTATACCTTTTTGTGCCCTAAAAGAGTCGCAAGAATCGTCGAAGCCTAAGGATCAAACCAAGTCTCTACGTACAGCAGCAACGTGTCACGCAAATGCTTCAAAGAAACATACATCTGATATGTCTGTGCTGCGAACTATACACGTCTGGATAAAGAGTAAACATGGAATGGAGCAAGTTGTCATGTTACCGGATGGTGGCTCGGAACGATCGTTTGTTACCGATCGGATTGTTAAGAAGTTAGGTCTTTCGTCAGCGCAAGAAGAAACACTTGTGGTGCATACTTTCGGTGGCCACAGTAAATCGCAAGTATGTCGTCGCATTCCCTTGTTGCTTGCGGGAAGTAACAATGTACAACTACAAATAGAAGCTTTTCAAGTGCCTAGTATTTGTGATGGAGTTCACTTATGGGAAACGGATTGCATTGAAAATTACTTACGCAATAAACGTTCTCAAAGCTGGTCGCAATTAATGGGACCTAGTGGAGATGTTTCTGTGGACATTTTACTGGGCACTGATTTTTATTGGTGAATTTTAACGGGTCACATGAAGAGGTTAAGCCCTTTTTTTAATGGCTACTGAAACAATATTCGGATGGTTACTGCAAGGTAGTACCATGGTTCAGTCGCAACTATCACCTGTTTCAGCTTTGTCGTTTCTTTGTTTAACGAAGGATTTTCATCAAGAGAAATTGGACAGACAGCTTGACAGATTTTGGGAGCTGGATTCCAGTGCGACAATGGCCCTAGAAGACAAGTCGGTTGCTTCATTGAAGGAAACAGAAGTACGCAAGAAATTTGAAGAAACAACAGTTTTTAAAGATGGCCGATATCAAGTACAAATCCCATGGGATGTTAACAAGTCTGAGTTATGTTCAAACTTTGGGCTAGCCAAGGAACGTTTACGGCACTTGTTTAAATTACAGAAGGATCCAGTGTTACTTGAGCGCTACAAGATGGGTATCTACGAATATTTGAAGAACAACCATTCAGAAGAGGTTTCAATTGATACTTTAAGAGATGGAGCCGTGTATTACATGCCACACCAACCAATTTTAAAGGAAGACCATAAAACTACGAAACTGAGGATTGTATTCGATGCTTCTTCCAGTAGTGGTTCTGGTCTCTCATTGAATCAATATCAGCACGCAGGACCGAGTCTAAATCCACTCATTTTTGACTTGTTACTTCGTTTTCGATGGAACAAAGTGGCAATATCGAGCGATCTTGTGAAAGCATTTCTTCAAGTAGAATTGCAAGTTCAAGACCGTGATGTTACAAGATTTCTATGGACAGACAAAGAATGGAAGGTGGGAAAAGAACCAAAATTGAAAATTTTCAGAATGACCAGGGTACTATTTGGTATGAAGTCTAGTCCTTTCTGCTCGCGGCAACAATTTGCTTTCACATTAAGGTTCATGCAGATTCTACACCTGAGATTCGAAAGATAATAGACGAAAATACATACGTCGATGATTTACTTTCCGGTGCGGACTCGACCCAGAAAGCTCATTGGATTTCGAAACAAACTTATTCGTTGATGGCCAAGGGTGGTATGTTGCTGAAGAAATGGGCCACCAACGATGCAAGTCTTCGTGAATTGTAGAAGGCCGAAGGTATTGTCGCTACTGAAGAGCCGATAGAACTGTTAAAAGTCTTAGGCTTAGTGTGGAATCCCACAGAAGATACGTTGTTGAAAGCCGACACAGCTTTATCATCACTACAAAATAGTGAAGATTCCAAACGGGGGATTTTAGAAACCCTAGCCCGAGTTTTCGACCCACTGGGTTTCATTTCTCCGAAAACAATAGCCGCCAAGTGTCTGTTAAAAGATGTCTGGTGCTTGAAATTGGGTTGGGATGAGGACTTACCCAATGAACTGCAAGAGAGGTGGGTCTTGCAAAGGCGCCAATCCAAAGGCGTATGGAGCGGTGTCATATTTGAGTTGCCGTCAAAGCATTCAAGTTTTTTTTACAAATTTCGTTACTTCTAAGTCAAGAGTGGCACCGTTACACGTGATGAGCATACCTAGACTGGAGTTAATGTCATGCCTGATTGGTGCTAGATTGGCAAGTCATATTCGAAAGACCCTGGGTGCAAATGACTTAGAGACTTTCCTTTGGGCGGATTCCAAGGTTGCCTTGGATTGGTTGAAAGGGCCCCCTGCACGATGGAAGCTGTTCGTAGGCAGAAGAGTCCAAGAAATACAGTCCTTATCAGCTAATGACAAATGGAATTATTGCGCTTCGCGTCATAATGTAGCTGATTTAATAACGAGAGGTCAGTCGTTCAAGTTTTTCCACCATCTGAAGAATGGTGGAAAGGCCCAAGGTGGTTAGGGCAAGAGTCCGAGCCTTGGCCAATGGATGGTTTCACAAGACTGCCAAGCAGTTTATCCCAAATGGTGTTGGAAGAAAAATCGGCAGAAGTTCGGCAGGAGTTCAACAAGTGTCAACATCTCTTCCATTATTAGACTACAAAAAGTTAAGTAATTGTTATGACTTACTTCTTTTTAACGCAGTACCAAAAGTGTTCCAGTTACTCCAAACTAGCAAATTTTCGAATGCTTATACTGGCATTCTTCCTCAGGCTTGGGCAATGAGACGCACACTCACCAACTGTCTTACTTCCACACCGAACGCGATGATTCCAATTTTCTCTCCCCCCCCCCCCCCTCTTCATCGATGTATCAACTTTCCAGGTTGCTGCCGTCAAGCTCCGCATGTGTCGCTAACAGGGAGAAACTTCTTCCACCAGTTCGGGGGTCACAATTTTATTATTCTGCTTAAATGCAGGGTCTTGGACATTCATAAGAGCCAATGTTTTGTCTTGGCAGTGTTGGATAGCAATTGCCTCCAAGGTTGTAGGAGTTGGATTTAAGCATCACTCTCGTTCCTTCCCAGTCAATCTCGTGCCTCGTTCTCAGTCTGTGGATGGCAACTGCACTTCTTTTGTCTTCTTTTGAGGGGGGGGGGGGGAGAAGCAAATTGGAATCATCGCATTCGGTGTGGAAGTAGGAGAGTTCGTGCGTGTGCGTCTCATTGCCCAAGCCTGAGGAAGAATGCCAGTATAAGCATTTGAGAGCATTTTATATTGAGAGCATTTTATAAGCATTTTGAGTATAAGATTTGCTAGTTTGGAGTAACTGGAAAACTTTTGGTACTGCGTTAAAAAGAAGTATGTGATAATGAACGAAAACCGAAGTAAATAATCCGTTCCATCGGTATTTGAATTTAGTAGTTGGCTGAAAATTACACGGATTATTGCCTGGGTAAAGCGGTTTCTGCATAATTGCAGAAGAATTGACGTTTCCAGTCAGTTATTTTTGTCAGCCTTCGAGTTAAAGCATGCGGCGAACTATTGGTTAAGAATCATTCAAGAAGAGTTGTTTTTTTCCTGAATGTAAGGCTTTACGGCAAAGTCAAAAGATTGATCAAAAATCAAGGTTGCTCCGATTTGACTCATTTATGGGGAAAGATGGACTTTTGAGAATGGGAGGCCGGCTGAAATATGCAGCGATGATGGAGGACAGGAAACATATTGGTTCGGTCTGGTGTTATCTTTCACTTTTTCCTTCACGCAACATGGTGGTCACAGTCGGGTTTTAGAAGAGAACTAAAATAAACATATATACACTAAAGTTCGTGTCCGGTAGAATGCTTATGTCGAATTATTTGGGACTAATGGCAGCATATCTGGGGCCAAAAGAATATATGAAAAGGTTCAACAAATTGATAAATAATCTAGCTCAGTTGAATGCTAAAACGCATGTAGTTAATTTGGATGCTTAACTTTAAAGTAAAGGGACAACGTTTTGATCTTAGTGGAAATTTTTCATAAGGCTTGCGATCGTTCAAACATAATAAAAAATATCACACTTAAAAATGGTTGTCTGTATCCACATGTATGTGAGGTTAAGTACCATAAATGGAAGCCCCTCCTAAACTACAACTATAGTAGGGCCACTAAGTGAATGACTTCATGTTATCATCGATTGTTTAAGTCGTGACCTCGCTCGCCAGTTTTAGGTGCATGCAAGGTGCACTCTTGGTCATTCATTACCCGTTACAAAGGATGCTTCCATGGTTTGGCAGCGCTACGTATACAATCGGATCGAGGTCGTCCGTGCATTAGCAATGAATTCAATGGAATGATCGTTCAGAGATGTTGTTATGGCAACGTCAACACATAAAATAATTTTAGCAGTAAAGAAATATAATTTGTGGTTCCTCTCATAACATAGTGAAGTGAGAAAATGTTTGTTCCACTAGAAGTACTTTTAAAAACGATTTAAAAACAAGGTTCGTTACTGAAAATATAAACGTCGCTCGCGCTTAAAGCATCATTCATCCTCCCCTAATGGTTGCCAAGCAACAACAAGTAATGCAGGATAGCCATCCAAATTCAACTGCCCAAAATCCAAACAAACAAAATAATAGTGAAATCTCGAGTGAAATATTAAATTAAATCCTTTTAATTTTTTTCTTAAATAAAGGTAAAGTAAAATAAGACAAATGAAGAATAAGACGAGCTGCACGTGTCTAAAATAAGCATACTACCTAACACGAAAACTGCTGGACTGCGTACGGCAACTGTTAAATCGACCGTAGCCTTCTCGTGATTTCGGCAGTGTTGTATACTTTCGATAACAAAAGCCTGGCGAGGCGAAAAATGTGTTACCTTGAAAAGTGTGTAAATCCTGGATAAACGGGAAAAACAAATACATTGACGGTGGTTGTCAAACTCGCTCGTTGAACAAAGTGGAGCTGCAAATCAACATCTGTTTTGTCCACTCCCGATCATTTTGTGAGATTTCTTATATCCAGACGTGTTGCACGAATCTTCTTTCAATGATTTGTTCTGTTAACATTTTGAACCGTAGCATGAAACAAGGAATTGGTGTATCGTTTTCCTTATCACCGTCCCTTACTTTAATTGCTGTATAGCGCCGATTACTACCATAAAATATAGAAAACTAGGTGGCGCTTCCCCCCCCCCCCACTAATCCTCATGCCAATTTGTCAATTTAGCTTGTAATACAGTACATTGTAATCAGCAGCTGGGAAATAACACAAATAAGAGCACAATGGATTTTCATTTTCATTTACAAGACAGCTATCCGTTTTCCAGCAAACCCCAAGCATTCCTTTGCCTCTGCCGACACTTTCTTAACAATAGGGGGGTTATTTATTTGTACGCATGTCTACAATAATACGTCTTATTATTCACGTGTCGGAAAAATTGAGCTGCAAAATGGGTGACAGACGCAGCCTGCCATCACTTGCCCGGAAAAGCAATAGGCTTACGCGCCTTGCCATGAGCCGTATAGCAAAATGTCACGACACTCCAGTAGCAGCCACTGCACACTTTCTCGAATGTGTGGTAGTTCTGTACTCTCCAAATTCACTCACCCTAGATTCGAAATACTAGACGACGTTTTAAACATCTCCTGAGCTTGACTGTGTTAAGTTTTACCGCGTTTCGCTAACGAAGTCGAATTCGACGTCATGTCTGGGCTCGATTGAACTCGCTGTTGGCAAGGTGCACCTATCCTACTGGCAAAAACGTGTGATATTCGACGAACGCCGAGTCATTCTTTCAGTGGCCGGACGAAGCTAGTGTTTTCGGGCGTTTTGCCCTAGAATAGAAAGGATAAAATCAAAATACGTGAGTACAAGTCTTCAATAATGGCGGCCATGATGAAGGAGCGCTGCGGTTGGTTTTGGACGATTTTCAAATGTAGGTTGTGGATCTTCTGGATGGAAATTTCGGATTTGGGCTTCCCCAAGAGGTAGATAGTATGGATGGCTATTAAGTATCGAAGAGTTTGACCGAATCTGTCCATAATTAAAAAAAACGGCGAAATTTACTCAATCGAGGCATTTGGGCACTCAGAAAAAAAAATTGTTCGTTTGCAAAACGAAGTGTTTTGACGGTCAGCCTTTACACGCCCCCAAACGCAGGATTTTATTGGGGGTTCCTTAGAACTCGGAATAAAACTAGAATAGAAGATAGGCAATAAACAAGACAGCCAAAATAAGCAAAAAAAATGACATGAAATAAAATACACTGTTTACAGAAATGTTGACTTTGCCTTTGTGTTTTTGGGGGACTAACATTTTTGCACCTAGGAAAATTAAAAGTTACAGATTAAGAACACTTTTTTGCAACCATTAACTAAATACTGTCTGCGCTGACAGGTGCAGGAATATCGTACAAGTATTTGAAAATGGGGCAAAAAGACGTTTATCAAGAAACACACTAGGTTTAAGGTACAAAGTTAAGTTTGTTGTTTCGTTATAACAAGTAAATGAGGCCGTTTATTGCTCTGCTAATATGTCCCGTACGGATTTTGCCTCTGCTCAAGTCTAGTCATTTTTTAAATCTGGGATGACTGCGATAGGAACCCTCGATTAGCCTAGACTGCGTTAGTTGTGAGAAAATCGAATACTATAGGTACGCCGTAAACGACCAGCTCTACTTACTGTTAAACTACTCCCACTAGAATGGTTTTTGGTTACCAAACAACTTGTTTACAGGGTGATTTGACACTAAAGGGTTTTGAGGTATACCCATAACTTAAAACATAGTAATACAACCCTGGGAAGTTTTGTAGATAAAAACCTACAACCTTTTAACGAAAGAGTTAACCTTTTGCCCTCAGAGGTGAGACAGACGGTTTTTTATAAAGAAAACCATTTCGTTTAAAACTTTAAGAGGAGCCAACCGGGGTCAGATTGCAACTCCCATAGAATATTCCAAATGAATATTTAATTAGTGTCGTTACAATCTTTGTTAATATTCTCCCACTAAGGGAGACGTTGATAGTGACAAAAAGAGTAAAACATAGACACTTAAAATTTAGGTGTGGAGGCCAAAACGGGACTTAACTGGGAGTTGCTTAAGGATGAGCTCCCAACAGATCAAAATGAAAAAATTAAAAATGCAGGTTAAATTTAATCTTCAGTTAATTTGTACTGTTTAACATTTAAGAATTTTCAAACAAAATACCTACTTAACGCATCGGCATTTAAGTGAAACTTGCTTGGCTTGTACCGGACAGTGTAGTCATAGTCTTGGAGGGTAGGGCTCCACCTAAGCAATCTGGGGTTTTTGCCAGGCATTTGCTTGAGCCAATGGAGTGGGTTGTGATCTGATTCAATGATAAATTTTGTCCATAAATGTAGGGCCGTAATTTAGCAACAGACCAGATCAGACAAGCACACTCTTTTTCAGTAGTCCCTTAATTTTGTTCACGGGCTGTTGATTTACGTGAAACGTAAAGACAGGGGTGTTCATCTTCACCAAATTCTTGTGCCAACACGCAGCCCATGCCACGGTCGGAACAATCGTATTGGAGGATGAAGGTTTGGTTGAAATCGGGGACTCTTAGGACAGGAAACGTCACTAAGGCAGTCTTTAATGTTTCAAAGGCAGTCTGCTTTGAATCATCCCAAGAAACGGGATCAGGTGCATCCTTTTTCAGAGTCTGCCAGGCTTGTACAGATTTCGCAATAGTGGGGAATGTAGCGTTGGTAATAACCAACCAAACCAAGGAAGGAACGGACATCTTTCTTAGTTTGTGGCCGTGCGAATTTTTGAACAGTCAAAACCTTCACTTCTGAAGGAGTGCGAGTTCCATTGCCCACTTCGTGAACAAGAAAAGTAGCTTTGCTGCAAGGGACCTGCGATTTTTTTGCGTTAACAGTTAACCCGGCCTTCTTGACAGCAAAGAGAAAATTAAAGACGTTGTCGAGGTGTTGTTGCCACGTTTCGGCACCAACGGCGGTGTCATCTTGAAAAGGAGTGACATACTCCTCCATGCCACGGGAGACATTGTCCAGAAGCTTCTGGAAGCAAAATGGAGCGTTTTTCATCCAAATATTCATCTAAAGGGGAGCAAACTTCCCAATGGGGTAGTGATAGTGGCGGCCATTGAAGCCTGTGGCATCAAGCGCACTTGCCAAAATCCACGATTAAGGTCAAAAATGGAGATGTATTTCCACTTAGCTGAACGCTCAATACATTCCTCAATGTTGGGAATTGGGTAATCTTTGGTTGCCATATTGTTGTTCAGCTCTCTGTAGTCAGCTACAGGACGGGGGCTAGCATCTTCTTTTTGTACAATAATCATTGGGGATCCATGAGGGGAATTCGTTTCCACAATTAAGCCCAGATCTAACATACGTTGGATCTCTGTAACTATCAAGTCACGTTCAAATTTGGCATGCCTGTAATATTTACAAGGCTTTACCTGCGTGTCAATTAATTCCAGATCATGGGTGACAATGTCGGTACGACCCGGCAGAGTAGAAAAAACACCATCTACCTGATCAAAGACTTTAAGGAAGTAGGATTTTTGTGACTCCGATAAATCACCTGTCTTCTTGAAAAGACTCATGGCTTCTTTTGAATTAAGATGGCCATCACCAGGTTTGCCTGTCCAAACATGGTCGTGGTGAGTAAACTCACGTTCTTCATTGTAGGAGTGATTACTTGATCCTTCCCTAGGCAGATAGGGCTTTAACAAGTTAATGTGATAAATGGTTTCCTTCTGTGAACCATGGGACTTCTTACGAGATATTTGTATCTGGTAAGCGTTTTATCACATCACAGGGTCCATCCCAATAAATTTCTAACTTATTGGCTCGGTCAGGTTTAAGGACTAGAACCTTATCCCCTTCCTTGAACTTACGTTTAACTGCCTTACGGCCATAGTAGGTTTTGTTTTTCTGCTGGCTCTTCACTATATTTTCTTGTGAGAGTTCCCGTGAATATTTGAACCTCTGAAGTAAATCCAGGATATACTCAAGGACGGATGGGTGAACGTCTGGTTCAATCGATTGGCTTTTGACAAGCTCGAGAGGGTCTTTCAAATTTCGGTCATACACCATTTCAGCACGTGAAAATCCAGTACTCTCGTGAGGAGCAGTACGGAGTGCAAACATTGCACCGGGGAAGCATCTTTCACAGTCTTGGGGATGCTCGTGACAAACCGCTCTTAGCACTGCCTTGAGGGTTCGGTGATATCTTTCTACGCTGTTGGACTGTGGATGATTCACACTTGAATTGACACTTTTAATTCCACACTTTTCAAGGAATAAAGTGGTGAGTTCAGACACGAAAACTGAGCCTAAATCCGATTGCAATTCGGAGGGGAAGCCTAAAACCTCGAAAAGATGCCGAGGAGGGCGTCTACAACACTTTGACTGTTGGCCTCTTTAAGGGGCACGGCCTCGGGAAACTTTGTTGCCGGATCGAAGAGAGATAGAACATATTTAAAACCACCTCTACTAGAGGGTCTGATGGGGCCAACAATATCTACAATAAAACGATTAAAGGGCTATCCATCCATGGGCACTAGCACCATTGGGGCAACAAACTTCTGTCCAGATTTACCATTTTTCTGGCATGTTAAACAAGTCAAGACAAATTGCTCAAGGCACCAGTGAAAATTTGTAAGCACTCTTTCCTTTGTTTTGGAACGCCCTAGATGGCCAACCCATGCATTAGCATGTGCAGTGCTTAGAACCAAATTTCTACACTCCTGGGGAAGGTATAGTTGCCTGTTTATTAGCGGCCTTCCCTCAGGGCGAAAAGGTTTGCGAAAAAGAAAATCGTGATCAACGAAAAACAGCTTGTTTTCGTCCTGCTGGCTTTCAGGTAGCTCAGCATACTTCCAACATAATTGTAAAGTTGCGCATTCACGCTGCAGTTTTCGAAACTCAGTTTTGTCAATGTTGAGAAGTGCAGTAAACTGCTCAGTTTGAGGACCTAAAATCGCCTCATCCAAAACGTCTTGTTTGTGGCTGACAAAACCTTCCGTTACTGCCGGTGGAGTAACCTCACATGAGTCACTGTCTGACTGGTCGCTATCAGTCTGGCTCTCACGGTAATTAGGGCGTAAGACAGGGAGCTGATCGTTGGCGCGTGCCTGTGCACGGGTGACTGCATTCACGTAAGTGGGGAGGGAAACAAGTCCTTTATCCTCTAACACAGTTTGAGATGGCACCCCGAGCAACATTTTGACATGGGTGCCCACGTAGTCAGATACAAGAGCTTCTGTTTGAATAGCTCCGTAGTGGGTCTGAACCTCAATTAAGGCAATAGCATGTCCTGTCGTCTTATCGGTAAGAGCATTATGACAATGCGTGTAGTCTCCAGTAAACTGGTCGGGTTTTACGAGTTCACGTGCGATTACATCGTGTGTAGAACACGTATCACGTAAAACAAGGCACTTTTCGCCGTTTGGGTGTTTTGTGTTTTGATAAAACAATTTCGGGTGGGGCATGACTGATAAAATTACAATCTGCAGCGGCTGCGGCTTTTTTGTCAGCCATTCGGATACGACATTCACTGCGTCTATGTCCGGATTTATTACAATAAGAACAATTGCCAGTAATACGTGGCTTGTCCAACTCAGGATTTGAGTTGTTGGAGGTGGCTGAACTTCCACTTGGGGGGGGGGGGGGGGAATCAGTTTTCACCTCGGCGGAACCAGATAGTGTGTTGTGGTTACGATTGTTGTTACCACGTTGGTTGTTGGAAGGTTTTCAACCTTGGGCTGTCGTAGCAGCAGGAGTTGGTGCTTTGACAGGACGAGAAGCAGCGTCACTAGAAATCTGCTTATTCCGAGTAGTGAATTCATCACATAACTGGGCCGCTTCGGCCTGAGTCCCTAACCTAATTTCATCAGGGATCCATTTCCTAAGTTGAGTAGGGCAAGCTTTGTAGAATTGTTCCAAGAGCATTAAATTGGCAAGTTTGTCATAGCCACTGTTAACCTTAGCCAAAGTTAACCAACGGGTGAAAATAGTTTCTAACTCGAATGCATAATCGTGATATTGCATTTCCGGTTCTTTCTCTAACGAACGAAACTGAGTTTGCACAGACTCTTTAGTCTGTACAAAACGGGCAAGCAATTTATTTTTGACTAATTCGTAGTCCTGCATTTCAGCGTCTGAAAGCTGATCACAAATTTTAATGAGCACTTCACCGACGAGGGGTTGAAGTCCCGTGACCCATTGATCCCTAGGAACCTTTTGGCTAACCATAGTTCTCTCAAAAATCTTCCAAACGCACTATGTCGGCAATTTTACAATGTTTTGCAACTGGATCTGGGGGAGTGGGGGAGCGCCGTTAGCTCTATTTGGAGCAGGGTTAAGATTTAGAGAAGTAGCGTTTAGCTTTGCTAGTTCTAGCTGCTTGTCCAGTTTGGCTAGTTCCATAGCACTGGCACGATCGTTAATTTGGGCTTCCTGGTCCCTTTCTTGGGTTTGAAGAGCGGCCTCCCTGTCTTTAAAGATTAATTCATGAGCCCGGCGTTTTTCTGCATCCGCCACTTCAAGGGCTCTTAAGTTTAATTCTCCTTAATGGCTAATTCTTTTATGGCAAAAATAGCCACTTCTCTCCTTTCAAGGGCTCTTAAGTTTAATTCTCCTTAACGGCTAATTCTTTTATGGCAAAAATAGCCACTTCTCTCCTTTCAATAGCGTTAGCTAGTGCATCGGAAAGTTCACTAAAATCAAAATTTACCATCTTCGAGGGCTACTCGTAAGATTTTCTGTGACTCGGCTCTAGACTCGATAACGGTAAAGCCTTAAGTTTAAACAAGCTTTCTTTATATTCTTGTTTTGTAAATCACGGTTGGTTTCTTCTAATTCTTCCATTTCGGACATTTTTAGGTTTAACGTTTAACGTGGTTTCAAAATAAAGCTTTTATGAATGAAACAAAAATTAAATGCGGCCGAATAAAATTTAATGTTAATTTTGAGCAGAGCGAATTACTTAAAAAACTTCTCTCCCAAATCCAGTAAGATTGCACAAAAAAAAATACACCTTCAAGGACCCCTAGCACTCTGGTATAAATAGCTAAATTGCATAAATGCTATCAACTACAACACTCATCTTGGCGGCCTCTAAGCATATCTCACTACACTTACCCAAATGTGTACAATCGCTGTACGGTCAGTCTGTCATTCCTGTTTCCACCGTAGTACGGGAACGGGAAGTCCAGCACTGATTTTTGGAGTTGATAGTCACTGGCGGTCAAATCCACGGGGACTTCAGGGGGCACACGCAAAATCCACGGCTTGGCTAAATGGAGCACCTGCTTCTTTTGACGGACAGTTTCTACTACAGCATCGGTTGGGGTAGAGGAATGTCAGGGCGGGTGGACGTCTACGGGAAGCGGCAGCTGTTGCTTCCTGGCGCCGGCAGTTGTTGGAGATGCTGGGCGGTGTTTGTACTATTTTATAGCTTTTGTACCATCTGGTTCGTGACTTTATGTAACGTCACAGGCATCTACTTCGTGGCCATATTAACGAGACCACAGACGTCGAGTAAGAAGTGGCTTGCATCCTTCTAGGGTTTTGGGTTGTAGTATGGCAGGGGGGGGGGGAAAGCTTCACGGGAACAGCACCTGTTCATCCCACCACCGCCACCAGTTGTAACGGTGACGCTACGACAGCTGAGGTGCTTGTAACGCCCCCGGTTTCCTGGTTTGACACGGAGATTCAGTTTAAGGTGTAGCGGTGATTATATCGCCTTTTACGGCATAAGCATAGCATTGACTACAGTCCCAGCATGGGGGATGGAGCGTCGGGTCCTACTTAAAGGGGCCTAACCTTAATTTTGATGGTATTCACTGCAACCAACGATGGAATTTAACTGTTTATCAAGATGAGCTACATATTTATTTTACACTTTAACAATTAATCAACTAGCAAACGAACTGAAGTTTATATCCTGGTTTTAATTGAAAACACCGGTAACCGGTTGATACAGTGGTATTTTAAAGACATCTCCAAAACAATGACACAATACCACCAACGTAGAACAAACACAGTCCAACAATTAAATTTTCGGAGAACTCCAATCTCCTTCTTCAGAATAACGCTAAAAACTACGAAAAAGTTTGTTAACATCACAGCGTCTCCAGTCGAATCCAAATTTGAACGAACCACCTTAGGGCATTAGAATCTCTCGTTATCAAACAGTTTGAGATGAAAGGAGTCCCTCTCATGAACATTGCATCCCCCAAATACACCAACATCAACCTGCTGGTTAGGCCTGAATTTGGCGCGGCCCTGGACAGGGAGTGGGCAGTCCAGTTACACCGACAGATCAGTGGTCCTGCTGACGTGCGCGAGCGCGAGCGTTTAAATTTGGATTCGACTGAAGACGCTGTGATGTAAACAAACTTTTTCGTGGTTTTTAGCGTTATTCTGAAGAAGGAGATTGGAGTTCTCCGAAAATTTTATTGTTGGACTGTATTTGTTCTACGTTGGTGGTATTGTGTCATTATTTTGGAGATGTCCTGGTTTTAATATAACAACAGGGAATGAAAAGCACACTTTACATTTAGTTTGCACGAAAACCTTTGAATAAATTCTTATGAAAAAGCAACAAGTTTGAATTTATATTTAGTAATTCACACGCTACCACAAAACGGCACTTGTGTTCTGAATGTACAATCAATTAAATTTTCGAATAGAAAAAGCAATACTGAATGCTCACTTGAGTCGTCCGCAAGACTGAACAGCCCAGGCTAGTTGCAGTCTATCAAACAGTATGTTTCAAAGAAGCATGAAAGATCAACCGTTTCAGAGTTTTGTTTCTACGTGATAAAACAGAGCATTTAAACCTCCCAGAGTTGCTGTTTAGAAGTCAACTCCTCAAATTATAAAAGCCGCAGCTAAGTCTGAAGTGAATGAATCAATGAATCCCACACGAAGATCAAACCGTCAGTGTTTAGATTAAAGCTACATTTAAAATAAACATGAAGTTAATTTGGTTTTTAGTAAGAGAACCACTCTGACGTTATGGGGTGAAAAACCTAATATGCCGCTTAAGGCGTCACCATCATAATTTCCTATAAGCTAGAGAGTTTAAGTTTTAAACTATAAATTTGGACTTGGGGGGGGGGTCCTAAATTAAATTTTCAAAAGCTAAACTACAAACATACGAACCACTACCATTTTGCCCGGCATAGCATTTTACGGACGCGACGTCTCCTCTCCCGACTGGCATGACCCTTCTAGCTTGAGAGATCTGTGAACTGTGCTGTTGAGGGAGGGGTGAGGGGGTTTTTTATGCTAGGGACCGGAAGTTCGCGCGGACGGGCAGGAGAGCTGCGGGGTCTGATTGGCTGAGGGCCAGGAGAACAATGGAAAGAGGGAGGAGAAGTCGGAGGGACAAAGGGTTTTGGTGCAGAGCCGTTTGACGGCGTAGGCCATATAAAGATAGGCCAGTTTGAGTTTTACTCAAGTGAACTTTGGGAAAAGGCCTTTACTTTGAAATATTGACTATGGAATAAATATTTAAATGATTGCAACGTGAGTAGGCTCTGGTTAAAGCTTAATACTTGGGTTTGGGTAATGCATTAAGCATTACTATTAAATTTAATAAGCTTTAACTGAAAATTGCAGTGTTACAACTAGTTTTGGCTGGGGGGGGGGAAAGGGGGGATTCAAAGTTTTTTGTACAGTTTGACTTTCGGATTGCTTTGGGAACAGATCTTTTTAAGTATTTTTTGGTTTTAATAGTAGGACAAGCTAGTAGTTACGTTCTGGTGGTTACAGTAAGGTTTTAGAGGAGAACTAAAATAAACATATACACTAAAATTCGTGTCCGGTAGAATGCCGATGTCGAATTATTTGGGACTAATGGCAGCATTTCTGGAGCCAAAAGAATATATAAAAAGGTTAAACAAATAGATAAATAATCTAGCTCAGTTGAATGCTAAAACGCATGAAGTTAATTTGGATGCTTAACTTTAAAGTAAAGGGACAACGTTTTGATCTTAGTGGAAATTCTTCATAAGGCTTGTGATCGTTCAAACATAATAAAAAATATCAGAGTTAAAAATGGTTGTCTGTATCCACATGCAAGTGAGGGTAAGTAAACTACAACTAAGCTAGTGTTTTCGGGCTTTTTGCCCTAGAATAGAAAGGATAAAATCAAAATACATGAGTACAAGTCTTCAATAATGGCGGCCATGATGAAGGAGCGCTGCGGTTGGTTTTGGACGATTTACAAATGTCGGTTGTGGATCTTCTGGATGGAAATATCGTATTTGGGCTTCCCCAAGAGGTAGATATTATGGATGGTTATTAAATGTCGAAGAGTTTGACCGAATCTGTCCATTATTAAAAAAACGGCGAAATTTGCACAATCGAGGCATTCCGGCACTCAGAAAAAAAAATTGTTAATTTGCAAATCAAAGTGTTTTTTCGATGGTCAGCGTTTACAGGAGATGCCGCGTTCTGAAGGTTGCCATGCCGGGCAAAGGTAGTGGTCAGTATGTATTACTAGTTTAATTGAAAGTTTAACTTTAGGACCCCCCCCCCCCAATTCTAAATTTATAGTTTAATTTGTAACTTACCTCTTGTTTTGGAATTTTACAGTTAAGCACGCCAAACGGCATTTCAGGTCTTTGCTTACTGTAATGTCAGAGTGGTTCTCTTCCTAAAAACCAGCGTTTCTTTGTTTATTTTAAACCACGTTTTAACATAAACGGTACACAGCGGTCCTTGAGGATTCAGGTACTCTTTCGCGAAAGAGATATATGTCTAAGACTAATTAAGACTTTAGCGTATGCGAGTTTAAATTAGAGGGTTTTCAGAATTGGATCCAAAAACTACTTTTTTCTCGTAGAAATTGTTTATTTTTATTTAAAAACCCGTTGTTGCTTTTAAAGGTTGCATTTTCTGTAATGTAAATTCGTTTGCTTTCACTGAAAGCCTTCTTGCTTTAATTCAAAGCTTGTCATGTAAACTAGTAACCCAAAATGTCAAGTGTCTTTTTCCTTTGTTGTTCTTTTTATTAATACCAGAGTTTTTAAAACTACAATTACCGTTTCAAGTGTGGATCAATTGCTTGCTTTTAAATAACATGTAGCCCATTTTATTCTAAACCCCTTAGCTTTTAAACTTACCCACCGGTGGTGACAGCCTTAAAGACCCGGTAGATAGTTACTGGTTATTGAGGCCCAACTGTGTTGTTATATACCATAATAGTCAGAAGGTTACGAATCAGTCATTTCTACAAGCTGGATGTTAACCATGAGTGCAGAGACATTACAAGCACCTAGCCCGTTGTAGCAGCTTCCGCTGCAAATGATAAACAGCTGCTGTTCCCTTCAAGCGTTTCCCCACTGCCATGCTACTGGACCCATTTGTGCGTAAAGAAAACCACTTCAACCCAGATGTCAGTGATTAAGTCAAAAAATCACGAAGCAGATGTCCGCACCAAAGCTAAAAAAAAGGTACAGAAGTAGAAGTCTGCAACTCCGTTAAAATAGCTGCCGAAAAAGACGTCAGTACTGCTGTCAATATCAGTACAAAAACTCAGCCCCAGCAGTCAAAAATTTTGGAACCAAGAAGCAAAAAACCCACTTCCCGAGAGTGCGGTTTGCCGTGCCGAGTTGATGCCCCCGTCAGCCCGCAGTCTGTAAGGAGGATCCGTCCGCAGGGACCAGGAGCTCCGTTGCAGAAATCAGTCTGCCTTGAGTTGCCAACCCAAGAACCAGAGAAGTAGACCACCCAACTTGGACGTTTCCTTCAGTGTGTTTCAAGCCATCCACAATCGCCGGTGGGGATTTGGAGGTGGACTTGATGGACAATACACCATAGTGTACGGGGTAAGTGTGCATAGGATGCTAGCGACGCCAAGCCAGAGTGTTGGAGTTAAAATTCTTTAGGTCTGCTAATTATTCATACACCAAAGTGCTAGTGGTCTTAAAAGTGTCTTGTATGTACTGCTTACTGGATTTGGGGAGAGAAATATTTTAAATAATGTGCTCTGCTCAAAATATTAAAGTAAAATTAGCTTGCGGCTGCAATTAATTTATTTTTCACTTAAATAAGCTTTATTTTGAAAATCCGTAAACGTTAATGTAAAAATGTAAGACTTAAATTTGGATGACGTGATTAAAGACATCCATTATAAGGATCTGAAAAAAAGCCTGCACTAAGCTAGGCCTAACTGTAACTAGAAAAACTGTCGTAGTATTAAAAGCGACCGTTTAGACTTACAAGATCCATGCGACGAACTAGCTACAGCTATAAAAAGGCGAGAAGCCATTATTTTACAAAAAAAAGAACTGGCTACTCGAGATCGAGAACTTTCCCTCAAAACTGAGGAGTTAAGATTAAAAGCCCTTGAATTGCTGACAGCGAAAGGAGGCATGATTCAGATCTGACAGAAGCCGACCGACGTCGAGCCCATGAACTAGCAGTTCGAGACCAAGAAGCGATAATTAAAGATTGCGAAGCAGTCCTTAATGAGAAATCTCATGCCCAAAAGTTGGAAAGACTCAAGTTGCAGCTAGAATTAGCAAAGCTAAATGCTGCCGGTAATACAGTAAACCCAGCTCCACCTGGAGCTCAGGGCGCTTCCCAACTTCCCCAAATCCAGTACCTAAACAGGGAAAAATTGCTGATGTGGTACGCCTACTAAATAAGTGGACCCCAAAAAACGGAAATTAATAGTTTTCTAAAGATATTTGAGAAAACATTAACTAGCCAAAAGATCCCCAAGGACCAACAGAGTACAGCACTCCTACTCTTAATGGGAGAAATTTTAATCAAGGTATGCGATCAACTCACAGAGGTTGAGATGCAAGATTACAAAATAGTCAAAAGTAAACTTCTTGAGAGGTTTGATTGAAGTCAGTCCAAACGAAGTTTAGGTCGTTAGAAAAAGAGCCCGAACAACTTTCACGATTTTGCTTTTGCATTAGAAACCCTATGCTCAAGATGGTTATCACTAGCTAAAGTGAATGGCGAGTAAGCCAATCTTGTGAATTTAATGCTCTTAGAAGAATTTACTAAATCACATTCAGTTGCCCTGCGCAAATGGTTTCCAGACTAAATCCGTACAGGAACTTTGGTCAAAGTTGCAAAATCATGTGACGACTTCACATCCCGCAACAAACAGATCGCTAACGATGCGGCTGTACGTAGCGTTAAAACACAACCTAGAGTTGCGCTGTCCAGTAAAGGTTCTCGCAACCAAGACACCCAACATGTGGGCAATCGTAACCCAACACGACAGCTAAGCCGGCAGGTTCTGTAGATGTGAATGCAAACAAACGTAGTCAGGACTCTGGCAGTAGCGAAAGCGCTAGTCTAAACACTAACTCTAATGCCAGATCGTGTTTTGAATGTGGGTCGTTCTCCCATTTACGTAATCAGTGCCCCGAACGTATTAAAACTGCCCCTCAACAAGCAAACGCATGTTTTCTCGTCGGAAAAAATGCCAGTGAGATTCTACAGTCTAGCATTCTAGAAGGTAACATAGTGGGACGTAAAATTAAAATTTTGTGTGATTCCGGAAGTTCAGTTTCCCTGGTTAGCGCGAAACTCGCAAAAAAATGGCCCCGTTTAAAGTTGAATTGCCTCAGGTTAACTTGTGTGTAACTTTACCTAATCTCGTGCCTACTGTAAACAGCCCGCTCAGTGATTCTGCCCCTAACACTACTACCCCCTCCAACCCGTCCCAGCAGGGAAGAGGGAAACTGTTTAACAGAAACGGTCAGCCGTGACTCAATGTACAGTCAAGTGTTAAGTGGAACCCGATCCGATGATCCCCTCGTTAGGAAGAGAAGGCATTCCGAGCCAACTATGAATGAATGTAGGCACTGGCGTAAAATGGCCAGTAACTCATAGTAAATCTGTCCAACTGAAAATCGGCAGTAAACGTGTGCCCCTTAAATGATTTGATTTTCATAGCTCTGTGAAGGAAGATTGCCTGCGTTAATTATTAATTAAACTTAACTTCAGAGTACCAGTTGTTTGAAACGTAAATAAAGTTTTTTTCCCAGTCCCTTTTTTTAAATAGGACCGAGGTTTTAGTGTGAATTCTATGTCGGTCTAGGGTGGAAATTACTCCTAATTATGGCTCTAGCACTGAATAGGTGTTCTGAATAGGTGTAGTAAAACGGAGGTGGTAAAACCTAACGTAATGTAGTTCTTTCTCTAAATTAAAAGAGTTTTTTTGCAATTAAAAGCAAACCTAACAAAGAAAATTCCCGTGCGAGTTTCTTTTAAATAGTGAGTTGTACGTCGATACAAGCGTAGCTCCATCTAGGAGCAACTAAAAACTAAATAGTGTACTTGTGGAAATTTTAATTTTAAAACTTCGGACACTGCTGTAAAAACCTGGAAACTATCTTGTGAATACTGCTGTATTTTGTTTAATGTAAAACTGCTAAAAAGGTTTAATTTCAGTACAAATTGACTGCAATTTTAACTGCATATTTAATTTAGTTACGTGGTTTGTTGGAAGTACGTCCACAACAAAAGCAACTTCCGGTTATTTCCCGTTTTGGACTTCACACCTAAATTTTAAGTGCCAATGCTTTTCTCTCTCTATAATCATCACCGTCACCCTCTTGTGGGTGAATGTTTGTAAATATTGAATGAAACTAATCAAATATTCATTAGGAGTATTCTACGGGGGTTGCAACTTGTTCCCGGTTGGCCCTTCGTTAAGTTTTCGACGAAATAGCTTTCTTTATTAAAAAAAAAAAAAAAAGCCGTCTGTCTACCCCTGGGAGATAAAGGATAGCCCCGTTTTAGAAGGTTGTGGCGTTTTTATTCATAAACCTCCCAGCATTATATTGTTCTGGGTTATACATTAAAACCCTTCAGTGTTAAAGTTAATGTAAGCAAGTTGTTTGGTAACCTTAAACTATTCTAGTGGCAGTAGTTTTACAGTAAATAGAGCTGGTCGTTTACGGCATACCCAGAGTATACAATTTTCTAACAACTATCGCAGTCTAGGTTAATTGCTATGCGTCAGAGCGTTACTATCGTAGTCATCCCAGATAAAAAAAATGACAAGACTTGAGCAAAGGCAGAATCCGCGCGGGACATATTACCAGAGCAATAGACGGCCTCATTTACTTGTAATAACGAAACAACACCATTAACCTTGTCATTTCTAGTGTGTTTCTTGATTTAAATGTCTTTTGCCCCATTTTCTGAATACTTGTACGATTTTCCTGCACGAAGCAGCGTGGACAGTATTTAGTTAATGGCTGCAAAAATAGCGTTCATTTAATTTGTAACTTTTAAGATTTACTAAAAATTTTCTAAGCCACAAAAACGTCAGTCAAAAAAAAAAACGGCAAAGTTAATATTTTAGAAACCAGATCCGGAAAGTTAATATTTTAGGTAAAACCAGATCCGGAGATAGGAACAATTATCCCAAATTATTTCTAAACCCAGGATATTTTCCACCTAATAATGCTTTAATATGGATTTATTACGGTTATTATTGCTTTTACATGGTTTGGTAGTCTCAAGTTATTTAGCATACCTTGTGTGCACTAATCCTTTCTGTTTTAGCATTTATTCGGCATTCTACACGGATCCCAAATAAATTCCCCTAGGTGGGGGTGTGTTATAGATTTCTGTGCTGCGGCATGATTGGAGAGGACACCCGGACTCCAAACATCAAAAACCTAGGAGAAAAACTCAATTTTTCTGAAGCTCCACACTTTAGGTCCCCCCCCCCCCATCCTTCCCGCCAAAGACCTCATCTTTGAGCGTGAAGTTCGACTAGAAGTTACCAACAGAATCCATTAATAACCACACTGTCGGACTTTATTCCTGTGAAGTAGCAATCTTCTAGTTTTCATTTAACTTTCGAACTATTAATAGGTTAATTAATTAACTTGGCTAATAGGATTAACCTTGGCGGCCTGTCCCTGGTGGAATGACATCACTACCTTCAAAGGCCGACCGTTTTTGGAAACTTGGTGGGTTTTTCTACCAGTTTTGGTTTTGGGTGGATATGTCTAAGACTAATTAAGACTTTAGCGTATGCGAGTTTAAATTAGAGGGTTTTCAGGATTGGACCCAAAAACTACTTTTTCTAATTCAAATTGTTTTTTATTTAAAAGCTCGTTGTTGCTTTTAAAGGTTGAATTTTCTGAAATGTAAATTCGTTTGCTTTCACTGAAAGCCTTCTTGCTTTAATTCAAAGCTTGTCATGTAAACTAGTAACCCAAAACGAAAAGTGCCTTTTTCATTTGTTGTTCTTTATATTAAAACCAGAGTTTTTACAACTACAAGTACGGTTTATAGTGAGGATTAAATTGCTTGCGTTTAAATAACATGTAGCCCATTTTATTCTAAACCCCCTTAGCTTTTAAACTTACCTACCGGTGATGGCAGCCTTAAAGACCAGGTAGATAGTTACTGGTTAGACGTATTCATTTTTAAATAGGAAAATATCTTCACTCCCTCCGGGATTGAGGCCCAGCTGTGCTGTTATACGCCGTAATAGTCAGAAAGTTAGGAATCAGTCATTTCTACAAGCTGGAGGTCAACCATGAGTGCGGAGACGTTACAAGCACCTAGCCTGTCGTAGCATCCGCCACTACACCATATTAAGTAACAAACCTCGTCTCTCACACCACTGCACCCAACGGAACCACTTACCATCATATAAATTGCCACGTCCGCTTCCACGATACTTCGAAACAGTGTCGACATTTTCTCCATCGGAACGTCCAACGACACATCTGCTGTCGATATTCCACAGTCCAACTCCCTGGGAAGTCAACGTCCACTCCTCGCACCGCATTAACTGGTCGAGTCCCAAAAGAAAAGTCGCCCACCGCTGCCCTGGCACCGGCAGGGAACATGCCATTACTAGCACTAATACCAATCATCCTGCCATTTTGCCTGGGTGCTCCCCCCCTCTATTAATCGAACTGTCATTTAAAACAACTTTTGATTTTTAATAAAACATGTGAGATGAACTTTTACATTTCAAATAGTTTTGTAGTTAACAAGACAGCTTTTAAAATAAAGCACACTTAAATTTTACATTAAAATCGGCAGGAGAACTGTTAAATAAGTTCAAATACAAGAATTTCGATTAGAAAAGTTTGGTCGAGTCTTCGTAACTTTTTAAGTTACAAAATGATCCTTACATTTGCAAAATAGTCTCTTTGAAAGAAATCAGTAACCCTAACACTAAAATTACTTAACTATCACACTGAATCAAGATTAGTAATATTGGGATTCTACCATTGAAGTGCTCCGCTTCAGCAATAATACGTGCGATATCTTGGTGATCTTAGAAAACTTGTGTTTTCCATAAATAAGAAATAAACCTATTTAACCCAATTATAGTAAGAGTCAATTTGTTTTCTCTTGCGAATACAGAAATCGAGATGGCTACTAATTGTCTTAACACATGTGAATCATTACCCCTCCTGAGAAAATAATCCAAAAACCGAAATGATTTTTTGGCCACGGTTCCACGACGGGTATACAACCGTAAAACCAGTAGTCGCTTCCATTTCTAGTTTTTGATCAGCTGCGATGGGATGGCATGGCGGCGCACACCTCTCAATTAAAGACGAGCCCACTACGAGGCCTATCGTTTCATTTTTAAACTGTAAGTTTAATTAGAACACTAGTGAACTGAATCAACATTAAAAATATTCAGCAGCGTTTGGCAGTTTTATGACACGGGGGGGGGGGGCCGCCTCCAAACCATTCAGTCACAGCGTTTTGATTATTTCATTTATTCGACGGCGACGTTGCCACACGGCACAACTGATACGGATGAAATAACCAGATAGAACAGTCATTGGCCGAAAGTAGTTTTATGAATTTGCTCCCCCACCCTCCCCTCCAAAAAAAGTACTAAGCGTTAAAGTCATGAACGATTGTCCAAACAAAGCACAAGGCTACGCTAATTTCGCATGCCGACAGTAGACTATACTGTACAGGGTGATCCAACTAAAGTGTTATGAGCCGATATCCTGAGAATGACTAATGAGAGGTGTGATGGGGATGTTTACACGAGAAAAATGGAATGACCTTGAATTAATATTTCAAGGTAATCCACGTGCTATCTTACAAACAAGATACGATGCGGCAAAAAAGTAAATTAAAAAGTTGGACACAAGGACACAATACGACCAACAAAAAAAAACAGATCCAAAGTCGGATCATAAATAAAATAGTTACGGTACGTTTAAAAGCTAACTCTGAATATGCTGGCTGCACTGTAGTAAAGAAGTTGGCTTCACTACAGTGTAACCAGCATGTCCAGAGCTAGCTTTTAAACTTTCTAACTATTTTATTTACGTTATTATCAGATTTTGAATGTTTTTTTTTTGTTGGTCATCTTGTGTCCTTGTGTCCAACTTTCTAATTTACTTTTTTGCCGTATCGTATCTCATTTGAAAGATAGCACAAGGATAACCTTGAAATGTTAATTCAAGGTCCTTCTTTTTTTCTCGTGTAAATGTCTCCCATCACACCCATCATTGCATTTCTATCATTATTCTCTCATTAGCCTACTCACAATATATTGGCTCGTAACACTTTTAGTTGGACCACTCTGTATAAGCTTGTTATCCAGATATATCGTCGTATCAGTGGGGAAGCGTGCCTACTTCAAGGACCTAGAATAATTTAAGTAAATGCTTGATAGAGTTGCCAGCCATTGGTCAGTTATTGGTATCGTCAGCAGCTGACTAGGGCTACAGAGTTATCAGCCATATGTCGGTGGATGGATGACGTCAGTCGGCTGAAGAAAAAATAACGACCCTCGTACCTTTGCTGCGAACAAAAATCTTTGATTATTTCTAGTGGACGATTTCCCCGATTGATTCGACACATTTTGGAACTTAGACCCAGAAATGTGCTATAGAATCTGTATGCAAAATTTGACAGAAATCCGATAATTCGTCATAACGTGAACACACAGACAGACACCCACCGAGACAGACAGACAAACCGTTCGCATAAGAGTCTAAAGGGAAGCCGGTTTTTAGGAAGGGTTTCTTCAACCCTAAAGTTATGGGAGTTCTAGACCAGAAATGCCACTGGCTTTAACAACCCATAATTACGATCAAAGACTAACCATTAAGTTAAAACTATAAATTTTGAATGCAAGTCCAAAAGAAATACTTTCTAGTTAACTAGCTACCTATGAACTATTTATTACCTTGCCTGGCATGGCAACATTCGGATCGGCATGACATCTCCACTCCGACCTTCGTAGTTGAGAGCTGAGCTATTATGTGGATTGAAGGCTGCAGGTCTGTTTGATACGCAGGCAGGGAGTTTTCCCTTTACCTACTGAGGCCCAATAGGAGAGCTATCGGGGAGGGGGGGGGGAGGGGAGGAAGGCAGAGCTTGAGAGAGAAGGCAGGAGTTGAGCAGTCCGACTAAGCTGTTACTCAAAAAGTAGCGGGATTGCATGGACGGGCGAGGTAGCTGCTCTGCTTTGACTGGAGGGAAATTGCTTGCACAGCCTTTTCCAACATTGGCAGTTAATGAATTTGAAAATAAAATTGAAGGACGTGGACGGAGGGGGGACGAAGATGTATGCTCATTGACTAAAACAGTTTAATAGAAGGAATATTTCAGATCTATTTGACTAAATTAATAGAAGGATAAGGCTTTCTGTACTTTGGAACGGTTACTATTGGTCCGAGTTTTTATGGACTTCTCTGAAAAATAAAACAAGACACTAAAAAATGTCCAGAAAATTGTAGTAGTAGTATTTGCCTTTGGACAAGGTAGTTCATGAGAATAAGTTGCATTAATAATTGCTTCGAAGCACTAGGTAAAAGATTAAATACCAGCTTGTTAAAAATGCTGAAACGCATTTAATTAAAGCAATATTTGCTGCCGCAGATAATAAAAATATAGTCAAAAGTTTCATCAACTAAAATCGCCATTGCAGCCCAGAAATTGTAGTACATATATGTGAGGTTAAGTGCTTTAGCAGCCCTTCGTAATACACGACTAAGCTGGACGGCTTTATGCCTAATAGGAGGTAGAAAGATAATACATTTGTACAAAATCTTGAAATGGCGACCTGAGCGCTGCATGCGGTTGCGGCGATTTTGAGAAGTTTTTCTTTTTTTCTCAAAAAAGATTGACGATGAATTATGCAGTACTGCTTTCGCAGGATTGTAGATACAGTTCAGGTCTATTAAGGCAAAGAAACATAAGTCGTTTATGTCCATTTTCAGTGGAATTACAGGTGTAGGAGTGTACATAGTTTTTGGAGGTAGGCCTATGCCGGTCGGGGCTGATGGAGCGCTGAGAAAAAAAATGAGTCCCTGAGTTTTTGATAGTTAGTGCCAGTTATAAGCAATCTGGATTTTTGGTAACTGCCTTTACAACGGTGGCACCGCGGTTGCTATTGATGAAATCAGTCAATAATTTAACATGAGACCTAAGACAACAAGTCTGAGATGTAAAGTTGGATTACCATGAAACCTGATTGGAGAGGCAATTGTTAATGCATGGGCAGGGCATTCAGGCTGTTCCAAAATTAAGGAAAGCGTGCTTAACAATTTCTACTGGCCCCATTGTTTTACCGCCATTGAAAACTTTGTATCCACTTGTCTATCCTGCCAGAAAAGGGTAAATAAATCTGGACAGAAGTTTGTTTCTCCCATGGTGCTAGTGCCCATGGATGGTAAGCCATTCAACAGATATATCATTGATAGTGTTGGCCCCATCAACCCTACCACTAAGGCTGAATTTAAATACATCTTGACCTTTTAGATCCTGCAATAAAGTTCCCAGAGGCGGTGCCCTTAAAGAGGCAAACAGCCAGAGTGTAGCAGATGCACTCCTCGTAGTCTTCTCTCGATTAGGCTTCCCCTCTGAGCTCCAGTCCGACCTGGGCTCATGATTCATCTCTGAACTTACAACTTTATTTTTGGAGAAATATGGGGTAAAGTGTGTGTCTGGACATGCCAGCCTGGTGACAGCCATCTTACTTCCAAAGAGGCCATGAGTCTTTTTTAAAAAGATAGACAATTTAACTTAATTGCAGAATAGCAACTTACTGAAAGTCTTTGACCAAGTGAACGGTGTTTTCTCCACTCTGCCGGGTCGTACAGACCTTGTCACACACGATGTGGAATTATTTGATTCCCCAAGTGAAGCCCTGCAAATATTACAGGCATGCGAAATTGAAAGGGATTTAATTGTAACTGAGATCAAGCGTATGCTAGCTTTGGGCTTGATCGTTGAAACAGATTCCCCACATGGACCCCCCAATGATCATTGTGCAGAAAGAAGATGCCAGCCCATGTCCAGTAGCTGACTACAGAGAACTTAACACAACATGGTAACTTAAGATTACCCAATTCCAAATACTGAAGAGTGCATTGAATGTGCAGCAAAGTGGAAATATACTTCCATCTTTGACCTCACCCGTGGATTTTGGCAAGTGCGCTTAACGTCACAAGTTTCCATGGCAGCCACAATCACAACCCCCATTGGGAAGTTTGCTCCCCTCATGATGAACATGGGGATTCAGACTTGATGTTACTACGGCGGTCGGAGCAGAGAGTCCCCAGTCCGAGTGTTGCCATGCCGGGCAAGGTAGTAGTTTAGGTAACTAGTTTTAGCTTTATTTTAATTTTTCGGAACTCTAATTCTAAATTTTAATTTAAAGATTTAAACTAACGTTTGACTTGAGTTTCGTGATTATGGGTAGTTAAAACCATCGGCATTTTCTGGTCTCCCCTCCCGTAACTTAAGGGTTTAAGGGTCCCCTTTCTCAAAACCGGCTTTCTTTCTGTTTGTACTACACAGCGTACTCGAACAGTTATTTTAGATTCACCAAGGTCCTGTAGCATAATTACAGAAGCACAAACTTCGATGGTAGGGCCCTGATTATTGCTAGCTTGACTCAATGTAAAAGAGTAGATTTGATCTTGTGCAAGATGCCTTGAAACAAAATCTTAAACTTAGACTAAGACTGAAATTTGTGAGAGTGCAGTTTCTAACTTAGAGGTGTTTAGGTGACACCAAAAGAACTTTTTCTATTCGAAATTGTAAGTGTGAATTTTCTTAAATGTAAATTCGTTGCTGATAATTTATTTTCTGTAAATTACTTGTGTGCTTTCATGTAAAGCTA